>CM074962.1:1568251-1573251 GCA_037577455.1 Pangasius macronema
TATTACTGGGCTTTATTAAATCTAAAACTTACGTCAGTATTTACGCTGGGAAAGTTCCTGGTATTCAGAGTCGGGTTACGCAGCTGCTTTTCTCAGCTCCACATTCAGTGTCCGAGACGGAGTTTCTAGACCACCGCCTTTAAACACAAACACTCACCTATACACCTGAAAAAATCAGGGAAAGGAAACACAGAAATAGCGTTTCGGTAATACAACTTAACATAAAAACATTAAAACTGAAAAATAAAAAGATTAATATGATGAGATGTGAGTGAGAAGATGGCGAGGGTTGAAATAAATCTAACAGGAGTCTCGTATATCACTAATATATTACTGCATGAACAGAGCGAGCTGTAATAATGATCACATTAATCACTGGTTTAATTTAACAAAATGGCTTCCACACTCATTATTCAGCAGCTCATAGAATAGCACTTGATCCAGCACAGACTCGACTCTTACATTTTAGTTATTTATTTTTTTTAATGTTCAAAAGAAGCCATGAGGCACTAAATCGAATCATAATGTGTGTTTAGGATGTAGGAGATTTTATCACACTTTTAATTCACTATTTTGATTAGTAGAATTAATAAAACAATGCCGATGTTTGTGTTAATTCGAAAACGTGATCATGGTGTGAAGGATAATCTGACTTAGCACTCATCTGCTATGCTTACAGAGAAACTGTAAAAAACTCCCTCCTCCAGATGAACATCTCTGATTAAGACGGAGTTGATCAGAATCGAGTGTGACTAAGACACGCCTCCGTTTTACTCAAACTCCGCCCCCTTGTGCGTAACTCTTATGTAACTTCTGAAAAGTCTGCAGTTACATCTGAGGTCTGAATACTGATGCGTAATTTCTGTTTAAATCTCCTATTCACTTTTCCCTCACACTGACACCGATTAAATGTTTCCCATCAGGGAAAAAAGTCAGAAGAGTTTATAGATTTTTAGATCAGTTTCAGGCTTTGTAGATTCTGATTTGCGTGTCATGTTTAATATAAGCTCACGTCGATGGAGTTTAGGATCAAATCTGATTATATGAACATTTTATAAACGAGGCTCCTGGTTCCTCAGGGCTTTTTTCCCCCTGTAGTCTCTGCTGTGGATTTGTGAGCTGTGAATTTTAAACATCATTCCTAAAAATCCTCAGAGAAAACTGACATCAATAGCAACAACATGTTTTCGCCTCTGGCTCCCATGATTCACTGCAGCTCGAAAAAAAGAAAAGAAAAAGGAAAAAAGGAGAAAATGAAAGACATTTGGACATTCTGGCTCTGATTTATTAATGTGTGTGTGTGTGTGTGTGTGTGTGTGTGTGTGTGTGTGTGTGTGTGTGTGTGTGCGTGTGTGTGTGTGAAAAACCAGAAAATACTTGATAACACGCAAAAACAACCTTGAAGCTGATTTTACGAAGAGTTTATGGAAGATTGTCCTTCCGGATAAATGAAAAACATGAATAAAAAAATTGCAAACGTGTGACATCATGTGATAAATAAAAGCATGTAAAAAATTTAAATGAAAATATTTACTAGTTTTCCAACGTACAGAATCTCACAGACTTCAATCGACGTAACAGTGGAGCGAGTGTGTTCAAATTTAACTCGAGTGTTTCATTCTGCTTATACCACAGCAGTTTCCTGTTCTCGCTTATGCTACAGCAGCTATAAACAGTCGTTCCCGCACCAGCCTCTTTTCCTCTCTCTTGAAGTGAATAAGAGGAAACAAAATGCAGCTTGTCGTGTTACTGAGAAAGCGCAAAGAAGCGTGAAATCTTCTGTCCTGAAGAAACGTAAAGTTACAGCTTCACCTCTGACTGTTACAAAGCGCTGACACTGGAGACTCCTTCCTTAAAAGTTACATAAACATCTTCTTTTTTAAATCTGTTTATTATTAGCATACCGTCCGCTGTACGAGTCCGTGAACCGTAATGGATTTCCTGGTTGCACAACTGCACTATTTGTCCATGTAGTCCACAGTTACAGAAGGGAATGATTTATAATCGCACTCTCGGGAGTCACCCAGATGATGATGGGTTCCCTTCTGAGTCTGGTTCCTCTCAAGGCTTCTTCCTCATGATGTCTCAGGGAGTTTTCCCTCACCATCGCCTCTGTTTAACACCTCAATTTATATCCTGCATTTGTATATTTCTGTAAAGCTGCTTACAAGCTGCACAAATAACACCGAATTGAGCTGTTACTATAGAAACGATAAGGTAGTAGAAAGAGCGCATTAATATAAAGCTGTGAGTGGCAGCTGCGCTACTGTCAGAGCTGCTGCTATAGAAAATGAATCAACACCTTCTGACCAATCAGAATGCAGAATTCTACAGCACATATTACTATGCATTATTCAGAGCCTCAGTTTTAAAAAAAAAGAAGGAAGAAAGACGAATGCAGAGAAGGTGAATTTGGAATATGGTAAGATATATATATATATATGTTTTGTATGTTTGTTGTTTTCAGGCTCAACATTCCCTTGTTCTCGAACATCACCTCTGTAATCAAAATCCGACTTTAAAAAGTGATCCACTGGGAAAAGCCGAGTCGAGCACACGGAGTTTTCCGGATCATTTTTGAAAGATAAGCGTGAAATAGTCAGAAAGAAGAGAATGAAAATCACTCTTCACGATGGTGGATGGATATACCTGTATGACTAAACTGAATTAAAACCTGTGTGTGTGTGTGTGTGTGTGTGTGTGTGTGTGTGTGTGTGTGTGTGTGTGTGTGTTTTAAATCCGGACTCTAATCCCACCTGCTCTCCTCCGTTCACTCGCTCATTTTTTAGAGAAATGAGAAAAAAAACAGACAGATCAGGCAGGATGAGATGAGGAGAGAAAATGAGAAAGTGTAATGGTCATTAAGGAGAAAATGGGATTCGCTCTCGCTCTCGCTCTCGCTCGAGGTGAAGAATGAAGAGAAGAAGAAAGTGAGAGATAAGGAATGAAGTCTCTGTGGGTTTGGGGTTAATTCAGGCTCGAGGCATCAGACTGAGTCGCGCATTGCTAATGTGTGTTTACACAGTTCGCTGTCTCTCTCTCTCTCACACACACACACACACACACACACACACACACACAATGATATTTACTCTGCTGATGGATTATATTATCGAGGAACCTGACGTGCTCTTTACACACCCAGCTTTTAGCTGGATCTTAAAAAACACATTTCTTTCACATCGTTACTCATCGTGTTCAACCCCAGGAGCTTCACAGGTGAGCAGAACGTCAGGACCGAATCGATTTTAGAGCGCACAGGTGCGAGAAAACACGTTCAGTGCTCTTTATCTGATACCTTTCACGTCACATGACCATGAGTTGCCTAAAGCCCTATTCAGACGGGATTCGTTTTCCATGAGGAGGTGTGGAATGGAATTATACCCGTCTTTTTTTTTTTTTTTACGGGCTGGAAGGATCACGGAGTATTTTACCTTCAGTAAAACGAGAAGAACAGCGCGTCCCAAAAGTCTCCTTACACAGGGGAAATGAACACTTAGTTTATATTATATATATTTTCTTCAGATAGGCTTTAAGAACGGCTTTGACCAAAGAAGAAGGGACTGAAATGATTCTCATGGCTGACGAGCGGGCGCAAGGCTGCGATGGACTTTAACAGGAAGCACATCACACACACCACACGTCCACCACCATCCACTGACGAAGACACGACCGAGGTGGTGCTGGGAAACACAGTCCTCTCTGTGTGTGGAGACTTCTGGGCCACGCTTTAGGGATAACTCCAGGTGACATGCTGTGGAGGAGATGAGCGGCGTGACAGAAACGCGGTCGCTCTATCGTCTGGAGATCACGAGTTCGAACCTCGACCATGCCCAACTCGTGGAGGGAGGGGCTTACTCTCACAGCGACACTAGCCAATCATGTGCGTCTGTGAGCTCGTGTATGCGGAAGAGGGCAGATAGTGCTCTCCTCCGGGTGTGTTGCGCCACCCTGTGATGCTGCGGTTTGAAAAGATGCTGTTGTTTGGATTCACGTGTCACTCTCCTGGAAGCTGTCGCATGATAGGTGGAGACCTGATGACTGGGAGGGAATTCGTCACGACCGTATTAGAAGAGAGTCAGGAATAAAACATTTAAAATGTAGATGCTGTTTAAAAGGGGTGTGTCAGACCCCAGGTGACTCTACTGAGGGTTCATAGCACCGGTACAGACTACAGACATGTCACGGTCATGTGACCTACTAATGCCCAAGCTCAGCCACGCCCCCTACAACAAGCGCTGATCATAAGGATCATAACAATCAGTGTGCATCAAAAAACGAATCCCGTCTGAATAGTCCTTTAGTGAGCTTAGTTCACTCGGTGCTCGTAAAATAATTAAAGCGGCAGTATGTAAGGTTTAATACTATTTCAAGACCTGTAATGATCACTTGCTTTTTAAAGGTATCTCAAAACAACTCTGATTCACCATACAGTAATTGTGAAAAGTCTCACTTCTTGCTGAACTTTTCTGGCCCTGAAATTAGATGGAAAAAAAAACAGCTTCCCTTTTCCTTAAAAAATACCTCACAGGGTGTATTTAGCGTGAACACAGGAAGCGGACGTCAGTTTTTTTTTGGGAGAAGTGGGAAGGTGAGGGTGTGCGTACTGCAACTGCAATTCACACACGGCTGCTTTAATTTTAATTTTGAGATTATAAAGCTCACGATTCTGAGACGTCCAGACATCAGGGAAGAGAACTGCAGGTGCTTCGAAGCAGCTATTTACATTTTGGGGACTTTAATGATTTGTAGAAATTGTTAGCTACATTACAGTCTTTTTTTTTAGTACAAAAATAAATATAAATAAAAGAAGAAATGTTTAGAAATGAAAAACATGTCGGCTGATTCCGTGATTACGACATTAGCGGCGCATTTCATGTTTAATGTCCAGTATTTTTAACTGGTTTATTCGTTTCTATATTCATCTGCAGTCAATAGAAGTTTTTTTATTCTGAATATAAATGAATATTGTTTATGTTTGGGATAAATTTATGTTTTGT
>CM074962.1:1575751-1593806 GCA_037577455.1 Pangasius macronema
TTTTTTTAATCCATTCTGTTTTATTTTCATCTGTTATATGTTTTATGTCATTTTCTAATTCATTTTTTTAAAAGAATTATTTTCTTTTGTTCACTGCAAAAATAATTTTTATTATCAAAAGTTTTCAGAAGTAGTTAATAGCGATAATTAAAAAAAAATTAATCTGGACACTCTACTCTAAATCATATAATGCTTTGGATATTTTTTTGTTTTGGCCATAAAAAAATTGTAGATAAATATCAACATGCTCCAATTAATTTCGACTCATTTTTTTAAAAACTTGAAAAAGGCCCAGTGAACGCTCGTAATCCCGTCGGCGTCCGTGTCGTGTGTCCGTATTCCCGCCTCTGACTCCCAAACCTCACATGACTTCCCGTTTTCGGACAGTGTTATAGCATGGAGCTGTGTGCGTCTGTGTGTGATGCTAACGTCAGTGCTGTTACGCTAACGTCTCTGTATCGTCACTGTCTAACAGGCACGTGCCAATAACCTGTTACACCAAGTACCGTGATGTTTAACACGTGATCACTGCGTTCGAGTGAGTTTACACTCCGCTAGCTAACTTAACATGACCTCACACGTGATGTACATAGCTTGCTTAGCTAGCTAGCTATATTATTTGTTTTGTTTTCTTTTTAATAAAAAAAGTAATCTGATTGCGTTCACCACCAGGAAATTAGCTGTTGCTAGTCGGAGGTCGGTTCTCTCTCAGGCTAGCTAATGAACTAGTGAGTGACCGTCGATAAATTAACGTCACGTACATGACGGTTAACATGCTGCCCCAAAACGACGGATACGTCGTAACTTCATTATTAGGATTTCGGACACTTGGAAGCAGCGTGACTTTATGTATGTACTTGATTTGGTTCTTGTGTTCACGGCTGCGTTTTAATATTTGCGCTATACTTAATATTAGAGCCGAGTCTCAAATCACATACTGCTGTACTAGAGAAATACGAAACAAATGCACTGTAGCAGAAAGAGCCGGAACAGAAGGGGCGGGGCTCGTAACAGGTAACAGGACAGACAGAACGATAACCAACATGGCTGCCGGATAAGTTACTAGCTTTGTATACACTAACAATCTCTGCTACTTCCTTTCCAAGTGTTATTTTTCATCGTAACGTCTCTATACACATTTGTTGAGAAGTCGTATACGAAACGTACGCATATGAAGTATATTCAAAAAACAGTTAGACGTCTTTCTTCCGTTTTTGCGTCAAACAGTAAATGGGAACTAACTGCNAAGAACTGAAGAAACGTCGGAGCAGACGCGTGCCATACGATAGTTCTGAGGACTCATCCGAGCCAATCGTTTGGATTTGTCACTTTAACGCATCGTACGTCATTTGCATAGAAATGGAGAAAATCTGGAATCACGGCTCCGTGTCGCACACATACAAACACGTACGTAGAAAAAGAAACGATCTCCTGTCGCATTATCGCTCGCTAGCGTGAACGTAGGATTAGTGTTTAAATAGAACACACTTAAAAGTCTACATCATATATATATATGATATCATTGTGTGTCATTTGGGACTGTGCTAATGACTGCTAGCTAACCTGTTACCTAACATTAACTCTAGCTCTTCAGCTAGCTATGGAAGGAAGCTAGCTAGCATGAGAAACGGTTAATCATTCTGGTTTGCTATTGGCCGATCAGAAGATCGAGACACAGCTTTCACACATGGTGTGTTACTATGAGAGCATTATGAAAGGCATTTATGTAGGTATTTACGTTGTATATATTTTGTCTAAAGCATTTAATTTAAGGTTCCGCAGGATCTGACTGCAGATCACACACTGCATTCTGTTAGCCAGCTAGCAAACATAAGCTAACTGAACAGTATTTTTGAGTCATGGTCATAACCTTTACTGATAACGCTAACTACCCAGCTAGCGTAAACCTTACCTTTTTTTTTTTTTTTTTTTTGAGTACTCGGATGTTAAAGTGGGCGTGTCTTTGAGTTTATATACAGGCTCGAAGACACGCCCACTGGTCATCAATCTGCAGACACACCCTTGTAATCTTTTTCTCCTGAATTTCTTGTCTTTTATTTAATTTGAACTGTAAATGTAACATTGTTATGTAAAAAACAAAAACAAATGTGACATCAGGAGGAAGTTGTTCTAATTTTTTAAAAGTAAAATATTGTAATAATATTGTAAACCGTTAAAAAAAGCATACAGAATTATCTCGATGGACAGAAACACGGTTGTAGGTGAAATAATAATGTGTTTTTTACGCGCGTGTCCTGATTTCGCTGAGTAACCGACGTCGCTGCACTCGAAAAGGGCGGAGACTGACGCAAACTAGCAAAATTAGCTAAGCTAGATCACTGATTAAACACAGCATTGCTAGCTAGCTAACCTAACATTAATGCTAGCCCTTCAGCTGTAAGTCAAGTTGTTTGACATTAAGAAGCTAGCTAAGCATCCTAGGAAGCTAGCTAACGTAATGTATTGCTTTTGCCTGATCGGTTTGAGACACAGCCTTCAGAGTTAGCTAACTAACATGCTACTGCTAGCTCGCTAGCTAACGTAACATTAATGCTAGAAATTCTGTAGTGAGCTTACCTATCTGACGTTAAGTAGCTACAACATTCTGCGTGATCTGTGCCTGGCTTTAATTTTGTAATGTAATACTTTAGCTAGCTTGCTTTCAAAACACAGTGTTGTGTTAATGTTTGCTAGCTAGCATAACATTAATGCCTAGCTATCTAATGTTACTTATCTACCCAGGCTGACTAAGATGCTAGCTATGAGGTAAACTATTGCGGTAAAACCATTTGCTGATCAGATTGAGACACAACTTCAAAGAAAGCTAGTTAATTTTTGCTACTGTTAGCTAGCACATCAGCAGTAAGCAAGGTATATTGTGTCACTTTTCTAGCCAAGATTGCTAGGAAGCTAGCTAATAACCATGAGTTAAACCATTATGATTTGCTATTAGCTATTCAGGTTGAGACACAGCCATCAGTGTTAGATAGCTAAAAGTAACATTAATGCTAGCTCTCCTGCAGTAAGCCTAGCTAGCTGATGTTTGCTAGCTAACTGGTTATTTTTAGCTGACATTCATGCTAGCTCTTTGACACTAAGCCTAGCTAGCTGATGTTAATTATCAAGACAATTCTGGTTTGCTATTGGCTGATCGACTTGAACAGAAGCTCCGCCCCCTTCGACGTCACTCTATAAAATCAGGACACGACGCATACTGAAGCTGATGTAGAATTAATCTTCTTCTTCTTCTTCTTATTATTATAATTATTATATCTGTACATTACTGAAGTCCCCAATGTCGGGTGTCTGTCTCATCTAATGTTCTTGTATATAGAATAAAAAAATAAATAAAGAAATGTAAATATTCCATAAAATCATTTAAAAAAAAAAAAAACACCATCTAGAGATTGATTCAGAGATGTAAGTGAATAAAAAGTTCTCTCAAAAGACAATCACAGATCACGAGGGTTTTCTTTTTCCTGAATTTACACATAAATGATTTGTGTTGTGCTTTAAATGCTAATCTTACTCTTCACAGCTAATGCTAGCTAGCTAGCTAACATGAGACGGGATTTCTGAGAGGATTTTAAGTCATAGCTCTAAATAATCATGATCCTTTTCACTATTGATAGCTAGCTAACAAAGCCTGAGCTAAGTAGCTAGCATTTCTGTCAGGATTTTAATATGTATCTGTAAATCATCTTAGTCTTCACTGCTAATGCTAGCTAGCTAACATGAGCCAGGATTATAGAGAAGTCATATCTATAAAATAATCATAATTTTCACTGCTGATGTTAACTAGCTAGCTAACAAGACAGGATTTCTCAAAGAATTTTAAGTCATTTCAGTAGTAAATCATAATCATTACTGCTAATACCAGCTAGCTTGCTAACAAGCACAATATAGCCAACATGTCTGTGGAGGATTTTAAGTCTTATTTGTAAATAACATTAATTTCATTGCTAAAGCTAACTAGCTAACACAAACCAGGATTTCTGAGGATTTTTATACCATATCTTTTAATAATCATAATATTTACTGCTAAAGCTAACTAGCTAGCTAGCTAACAAGCCCAAAGTAGCCAATATGTCTGTTGAGCATTTGAAGTCATAGCTGTAAAAAAAAAAAAAACCTTAATCTTCATTGCTAATGCTAACTAGCTAACATGAGCCAGGATTTCTGAGAGGATTTTAAGTCACAGCTGTCGAAAAAAAAATCATCTTTACTGCTAATTCTAACTAGCTAATATGAGCCAAGGTTTCATATCTCTAAACAATCCTCACTGCTAATGCTAGCTAGCTAACTTGCGCTAATCAGGCATGATTTCTGAGAGGATTTCTAAGATGTTAGAAATAATAAAAATTGATCTTCATTGGTAATGATAGCTTGCTAACATCAGTTAACCAGATTTTTTCCAGAGAATCCATACTTTATTTTTTTGTTAGCTAGCTATCCAATTAGCTAACAGTATTCAGTATAACAGTAAATGCTAGGATGGCAAATATTTTTATTATAATCTTCGAATTATTAAATCGTCTTTTCAGCGACAGAAACGACTCACCTTATGTGGATTATTTCAAATTTATTTACACACTGAGGTCATTTTATTCCTCCTTTCCTATAGACGCTAAACGTAAACTATAGCGTTGAGGAAAGTATTAAAAATGAGCTTTATTTGAGGTTTAATTTCAAAAAGGATGAAGAAATAGTTAACAGCTGCGCTCGAATTTGGATTTACATAACCGAAACTCTGATCTAAGTGTAATTGGCATGCTAGCTAGCTAGCTAACATCTTATGTATTTACATATCAACTGTAAAATGTGTTATTATTTCCAGATCAATTCTCAGTGTATAAAACGTTTGATTAGTCACTGCTTGAAGCTGAATAAACACCAGTTAATTCTGCACGTAGAGAACGACCCAAACTGAAACATCACAAAATGGCCGCCGCGGTTAAGCGCGCCAACACGGCCGTGTGCGGTTGAAAGGAAACGGACGTAATTGCAGCAGACATCAGTTGAACGTCATTCCCCTCTTCGCTAACGTGTGTTAAAGTCTCCACTTCCTGTTCTGCACTTCATCGGAGGAGTGCACACTCGGGACTGGTAAGTGTTCTGCGTTTGAGACGAAGCCGAGGAGAGAATGTTAAAACCCGTATTGAAATGCAGGGAAGGTTCCAGCTGCCGCTTTCGCCGCAGTAACAGCGTCGGAGTGAAGCGCTGCTCACTTACGCCATCTGGTGGACCAACAACACAACCGCCCCACACACACACTCACACACACACACAGAGAGAGAGAGAACGTTCAACACGAAAGACAAAACGCACACTGATAACAATCCGATAATTATCAAACCTTTCATTTCCTGGTTACGCCACGGCGCTGCTTGATTCTGGACTCTGATTGGTCAGAAGGTGTTGATTAATTTTGTAGAAAGTAGCGTAGCCCCAGATCACAGGTTTACGCTAACGCGCTCGCTCTAACACGTTATCGTTTCTATAGTAACAGTCGATATGGTGATGTTTTTCTGTACAGGAAATGTTTAATATTTGAAGGAAGGAGTCTCCAGTGTCAGAGGTAAAGCTGTAACGTTCAGGACAGAGGAGTTGCGTTCTCGGTAACGTAACAAACTGCGATTGTTTTTTTTCCGTTATATTAATTTCGAGAGAGAGAGAGACAGAGAGAGAGAGAGAGAGACTTTATAGTTCCACATAACTATAATTGTATAATAAGTGCGATACATGATGAAGTGTCATCGCTGTGGTATAAGAGGAATAAAAAAAAAAAACTAGGAATAACCGGGAAATGCTGTTATTAGGAAAATAACCAACCTCCTGGCGCTAACAGGAACGCAGTCGCTGATTATTTTACTGCAGCAGCACCACACACACTGTGTTTATTCCTTACACACTAAACACATCAGAAGGATTTCAGGATAAATGTGTAACGAGTTTCAGGGTGGACTTACTTTTTTTCTTCCTTCTTCACATCAGCAGCAGCGTTAAGTATCACGGCATATCATGCCTTAACTACGTTAACACCGAGAACTTAACGAGGTCGGAGATGTTCAACGTTCAACCGCGAGACATCTTCAAGCTGAAGTCTGAGATCTTTCCGATCTTCACGAGATAAAAAACACACAGGACACTGGAGGTGGTATAAAACTGTCATTACAGTGATTTATTATAATGAACCATGAAAATAACCAACCAGTGTTGTGTCTGTGAGCGTCTGCTCTTCACACACACACACACACACACACACACACACACACACGTATCACTCACTCACTCTCACACACACACACACACACAAAGAATAAAAAATAAATGAGAGAGAGAGAGAGAGACAGAGGACAAATCGAGACGGAAATAAAAATAGTGCTACGGTCACAGAAACATTCAGCCTTTTATTTTTTTTCTTTTCTTTTCTTTTTTTATGCGAAGTATGCGCTCGTATTTACAACCATACTCAAAAAAAAAAAAAAAAAAAAAAAGGGATCAAAGTGTGAGCAAAGTGTACAAGCGTAGAAAAGAAAAAAAAAAAAAACAAGCTGATATTTACACTCGTCCGTCTCTGCAGAAAGAACGCTGGAGGAACCACCTATACAATTAAATTACACTTTCTACAAATAACCGTGGAAATGCAAAATAAACCGCTCACGGCGAACAGGAAGTGATTTCTCTCTCTCGCACTCACACGGACAGTCGTGACGGACACATGAACACACACGGATCAACAAATACACTGTCTTCCACTCTCTCTCACACACACACACACACACACACACNAAGAAGTGCAGACTCCCGGAGTGGCGAAGCGGCCTAACAGAAAGGTCTCTTCTCAATTTCTGCAGATATTATTATTCATTCTTTTTTTTTTTTTTTTATCAGTTACATGAAGGATTAAAAAAAATAATTCTGTATTTTTTTCCTCTATACAAAAAGCATTTTTTTCTTCCGCTATAAATGAAGCGCTAGATAAAACGAATAAATGACGTGAGGATTTCAGAAAAGAAAAGGGGAAAAGGGAAAAAAAAAGAAGAAGTAGACGTGGAATGTCCATCGTACAAGTGCGAAAAAGAGAACGGGGAAAACTAAAAAAACATTAAAAGACGTCTAGTAAGACAGGACGACTGGAAGTGTGTATCAGGGAAGAAGAAGAAGAAGAAGAAGAGGAGGAAGAGGAAGAAGGAGGAGGGAGGGGTTTAGGTTGTGTAATGAGCACCACTGAGCCGCCATCTTGTTTTCCGTAAAAAAGTCTCTCCAGATCGGGTTACGGTCCGTGTAAGTGTACCCTTGTTGCCTCGTCCTGTTTCCTGGGTGTAAAGGTGCATAAAAAATTATTTACACTATGATCAAGTTGCCTATGTTACATTTCGTCCAATCAGCCGCCGCTATTTTCTCATTACGAGTTCGTTTTTTCGGGCGGGTGAAGTGGGCGGAGTCAGTGCCACCCCGTCCCCATGTATCCGGTGTTATGAAATGCCGCTGAGGAAGGAGGCGGGCCTCGGGTCTGCGTCGCGTTAGGATTGGACGAGGACCCCTGAGAAGGCGGGGTGGGTTGCGGTGGGGGCGGAGGAGGAGGCGGTAACACAGTCTGCTGATAAGAAGAGGGCGTTACCGCTGTAGGGTTGCTCGCGCCCGATTGGTGCAGGAGAGTAGTCTGAAATGCACCGATGTTCTGAAACGACGGCGGAGGAGGCGGGGCTTGTTTGATGGACAGCAGATTGACGGCGGTGCCGCTGACCTGCGTCGGCTGAGAACTCTGAGTCTGGGGGGGCGGAGGAGGCGGCGGGGGAGGGGCGGAGCTCAGGATCAGCTGATGCTGCTGGATTGGAGGAGGCTGCAGATGATTGACATGGATGAGGGTGGGGCCCGGCTGAGGATGGGGTGGAGGCGGAGGGGGAGGAGGGGGCGGGGCCGAGCTGCTCTGGAAGTGGAGCGTGTGGTGAGACTGCAGGAGAGTCTGCGAGCCGGGAGGGAAGGGCGTAGAGACGGCCGCCTTGAACTGCGTAGGGAAGTACGGCGAGGAAGTAGGGGGTACCGGAGGGGGCGGGGGAGGAGGGGGCGGGGCGTTCTGAGGGCTGTACTGCGATTGGTTAGGGGGCGGGGCTGGCAGGAAGGTCCTCTGGCCACGATAGGGCGAACCCTGCGGCTGAGGCTGAGATTTAGGGGAGGGGATAGGGAGGGAAGGAGCGGCGTAGTGCCCTTGGGAGGGGTGCTTGCTGGGAGTCAGAGGGGTGGATTTGCACAGCGGTGGCTTGGACGAGGACGGCTGGACCGAGGGACGGGACTGAGGGTCGCTGTCCTCTTCTTTAGACGAGCGAACGGAGGAGTGGGACACGGAGCTCGGGCCTGAAGACGGAGACTGAGAGAAAGAAGAACACAGTTAGCATGATGAGAGCAGGAAACACACCACTTTATATTCAGGACCGTGTGTGTGTGTGTGTGTGTGTGTGTGTGTGTGTGTGTGTGTGTTTAACTCGTACTGTGTGCGTTGAGGGACTCTTGCAGCTCTTAGGTGATGGACACTCCCTTGCTACAGCATCACCTCCTTCTGTCTCCCCTCCATCTGTGAGAAAGACAGAAAGATGTTACTGATGTCAGACATCACAAAGGCACAGGAGAGAGAGGGAGAGAGAGAGAGAGAGAGAGAGAGAGAGAGAGAGAGACAGGCTGAAAGAGAGAGAGAGAGAGAGAGAGACAGGCTGAAAGAGAGAGAGAGAGTGTGTGTGTGTGTGTGTGTGTGTGTGTGTGTGTCTGACCTGAGTCTTTGCGGTGGTCACTCAGCAGCAGGGCTCTGTGGTATCCGCGCTCTCTGGCCTGTTCCACTGAAGTTGAAGACACCCTAAACACCAGCCACGACACCAGAAATTAAAATATTATGTATAATAATATAAAACGTTCGCATAACGAAGCCCTGAGAGACGCCACATGCTGTGGAACGTACCACTGTCCGTCTCCTCCCTCTTTCTCTCCCTGTTGTGGGGCGTCCGGGTCCTCGCTAGACTGCGGGGTCCTGGTGCCCAGCGTAACCACGGGAACGGCAGAATCAGGCGGTGTTTCCAGGGCGACAGGAAAGACGTCCACCGGGGGCGCTGTTGAAAGCGGAGAGCTGCACTCGATCTTGGAGCCTCCGCTGCGTCGAGCTTCACGCTGCCGCTTCCTGTATTCCAGCAGAGACACCTGGGAGAGCAGAGACAGGCAGACAGAGAGAGAGAGAGAGATGTATGACGACATGAACGTTCACGTGGCTCAGCTCAGTGTTTTAAGGCAAGGTGGAGCTCAGGACCACACCTTCTTCTTCTGTGGAGGATTCTGAGCTGCTCCTGCTCCCTCTGAGGCGTCCCCGCTGAGCGATCGAGTGAAGGCCGCGTTCCCTCCCTCCTCTGCGGAGGGGTAATAGGACGCGGCCTCGCTGAACGCCCCCATGTCCAGCGTGTGTGACGGCGTCAGGTCCCTCAGGTTGGAGTTAATAGGGGAGAAAGACAGACCTCCTCGCTCGGGGCTCTTGATCCACGCGTGGTAGGATGCAGACGGCGCCTCTGTAGTGCCTTCTCCCTCCGTACCCTCCTCTAAAGGTGCCTCGTGGGGCTCAGGTAGTGAGGGGGCGGGGCTTTGGGACTCTTGAGGCGCAGTTTCGGGAAGCTTCCTAATAGGAGAAGCCAAGAGCGACGGCGCACGATCGACCTGAGAACGACACAAGTAAAAAAAAAAATCACATGACGAAGACGCATCTGGTGCCTGAACTATAAAGAAAAGTTATAAGAAATAAACGTGAGCATGACTAGAGCACTGAGATTAAGCTGACCTCTTGTGTGCTGGGTCTTCGGCTAGCCTCCGGTGAGCTGTCTATCGGCGGCTCGCTCTGCGCACACGCAATTTTCATCTCCATGAATAACACACAGATTTAACAACATGGACACAACTAATGACCCACTAACACAAATAAACAATATAAAAGACTTTAAAAGATCATAAAGCGGTTTAATCCGGTTTAAGATGAACATGTGATTAGTCAGAGCCCTGGTGTGTGTGTGTGTGTGTGTGTGTGTGTGTGTGTGTGTGTGTGTGTGTGTGTACCTCTGGTGGCGCGGTGTGTGTGGGTGTGGAAGGTTCTGGAGATGTGTTCAGGAGCTGAGGTGTTAGCGGGGTGTCGGAGGGTTCAGGTCGTGTTGGTGTAGCACACGGAGAGGCGTACGGTGTGGACGACTCCGACACACACGAGTCCAGCGGACACAAACGTCTTTTCTTCAGCGGCGTGGGCAACTCTGACCACACACACACACACACACACACACACTTTAATATGGTCTGTATGATTAAACATCACCTGTACTATTACTATTGCTACTTTTCTACTACTAATAGTAATAATAATAATAATGAAAATAACAGTTTAAACAATGTACAGAGAAAACAAAACTAAAAATGAAACTACTTGGAGGAACAGAATAAAATACACAGAAAATAAAAGAGACAATAAAAGAAATTCAAAGTAATACAGAGCAAGAAAAATAGAAATAGGAGTTTTCTTAAAAGCACACAAAAAGATAAACTAAAATTTAAAACAAAAAAAAAAAAATATATATATAAATTGAACACAGAAAGAAAGAAAGATAACAAAACTGTTACAGAACAGTGTTGGTTCTAGTGCCCCCTGGTGTTTGAGGTGTGTGTTACCTGGGCAGGTGCCGTTAAGCGAGATGGGACTGTCAGTGTCTCCGTTGATTGGCGGGGTCAGCGGTCCTTCAGCGGGCATCAGGAGGGTTCGGCCTCCTGGACTCAGACTGCCTTCCTCCTCTAAAGCCTGCTTCAGCCAGCGCTATACACACACATAGCACAGGTTCAAGTTTATGACCAAGCTCCCTATACTTATTCTTAAAAAACGATTTATTAATATTTACATAATCACAGAAAGCAAGCCTAGGGTTAACCAGTTTTAGCAAAAATGTACTATATATTTCCCCACTTTAGTGCTTGGACCCCAAATAATCGCTAATAATACCTAAAGGCTGAGGAAGTGAGATGTGCTTGACGTACCTTTTTGCAGGAGCCAGAGGTGGGCGGAGTATCGGAGAGCTCTCGCGAGCGACGGCGAGCAGCGGGCACCGCAGGGGTGCTGGGACTGCGATTGGCCTGGAACGGAGAAGAAAATCGGACGTAGTGCTTGGGCGTGCTGTAGACGTGTGGACTGCAGGCCATCCCGGGCAGAGAGTTGAGCTGCGTGGCTAAAACTTCAGGATCAGTGCTGATCCTCAGCGGCCGATCAGGAATGGGCTCGGGACTGCGCATTAACACACGCTGCTCCTGCTTCTCCACGCTCAGCCACTCGTTCACTAAGTGCTGAAGAGGGGGAGAAATACGAATGAGATGACAAATTAGAAAGAAAGACAAGAAGAAAGACAGAGAGAGAATAAATGAAATGTAAGACTGGGTAATTAATCCAGAATTTGGTAGTGAAACTCATAACTTCCCACAGAGTATCTACAGGTTCAAGGATAATGCTGTCTGAAGGTTGCCCAGAGACTACGCCAACCATGGCCATGTAAACCTGAACATCTTCCAGGGATGAGGCCAACAATGACAATGTTGATCTGACTGTTGACCCAATGTTGATGTTTAACCAATTCACCTGAGATTGGACCAATAATGTCAATGCTGACATAAATGTCAACTGCATACTGGGTCAATGATGACCACGTTGACAAGAACATTGCCAGAAATCGGGCCAACAATATCAATACTGATCCACTCAGAGATCGAGTCAACAAACTTGACTTTGACCCAACATTGTCAGAGCCAAAAACGACAAGGCTGACCCGAAGGTTTTCCAAATAATGGCGCTGACGAGACAAGACTAGGCTTGATCCAAACCCACTCAGAGATGTCATGGTCATTGCTGATCTAATTTCTAGACCAAAACTGGGTCAAAAACCCAATGTTGGCTCGAATGTGCTGGCCCATCATTGTTGGAGATCTGGTCAACAATACAGTTTGTCACCCGAGTACTGTCCTTTGATGAGGCAAACGATATCGACGTTAAGCCAAACACTGTCATGGTATTGGGACAACTACGCTGTACTACTACAATGATATCAACCCAAATTGTCCAGATCGGGGCAACAAGATCAATGTTGGTCCAATCACCGTCCACTGGTGTCACTGTCGCTGCTGACCCTACCTTGGTCCAGAGATTGGATCAGCGATGATGATGATGATGATGATGTTGATGTTGACCAAACGTTGTCTGGAGATCAGGGCAATGTCTTTAAATATCGTGCGGAGATCAAGCCAAGAATGTGAGAGCTGACCCAAACAACAGTTAGAGCTCTGGACAACAACGGTGATGTTGACCCCAATGGAAATCAGGCCAAAACACTGACTCGAAAGATTGCCATTGTATTTTTGATTGAACTGAGATCAAGTCAACAGCATCAATGTTGAATACATCATCATCCAGAGACTGGGGATTCTAATGCTGTCTTTAGATGAGGAAAAGAACAGTGATGCTGAGACAAACTTCACTTTGAGATTGCCACCTCAAGATTGGGCCAATGATGATGCTGATGATGATGATGATGATGATGATGATGATGATAATGATGTTAAGTCAAATCATCCAAAGATTGGGGCAACACAGTCTGTCAATTCAATTTCTGTCCAGAGGTATTTTTGTCATTGTTCTCGCAACCGTTGTGACCAAACATTGTCCTGAGATCGGGTGCCTACGTGAATCCAATCATCATGTTACTGTAATCGTTTACACGACCTTGGTCTGGAGATCAGGCTATCTGTGTTGATGTTGATGATGATGTCTGGATATATGATTAACAATAATGACACTTACCTGAACATTGTCATATTTTAATGTATTTGGGTTAAAATAAGTTAATGCGTATTTCTAATCTTAAAGTTCACCAGTTTTAGTGAGTGGCTCCTTAAAGACCGAAAGGTGTAATGTCAATGGTGTAAAGAGAGGGTTCCGTTTTACCTTTTTTGTTTTGGGATACTTGTGCCCAGGTGAGGTGTGAGGTGGGCTGGCAGTGGCGTCTGGGACGTGAGTAGGTGGAGCTTCAGCCTCGGGCACCACTCCCGTCTCCCCATCTTGTGTTTCCGCCATTAGCTGGGTTTCGAGAGCGTCTCCGGGGGACGCTGGCGGCGGGTCGGAGCAGGCGCTGGCCGTGCGTGTTCGTCGTCTCTGCTGCCCGATGTGTGTCCGGTTCCGAGAGAAGCTCTTCCTCTGCTTGTTCCGGCTGACCTTCGCTGCCTTCTGAGCTGCCTCCTCCTTTACCGGCTCCAGCAACGGCTAAACATCAAAAACACAACCATAGGCCGAGTCAGAATAATCTAAATTATATTGAAACGCCATCTAAGAATAAATCTAAAAGTGTTGCCTACCGTAGCAGGTGACTCAGCCTCTGGAGTAGCAGGAGGCTCTTCTTTAATTTCACTCCGAGTTCCCACCTCTCCCTTGGTGCCGATTCTTTCCAGAGCTTGCTCCCTCCGTTTCTCCCTCTTCTCCATGCGGGCAAATGCCTGAAGGATGGCCTCCATCTTCCTCTCCTCACGTGTCTATACAAACATCAAGACAAAGCAAGGGGGCGATAAGGAGGTGTGAGAAACTGCTTGGAGTCGTGGAGGCAGGAGACCAGCAGCAGAGAAAGAGTAGAGAACAGATAGCATCAGAGCTTTTTTAGAAAATCATTTTGGGGCCAACAAACTATAATGTTCCTACCTTGCTTGTAAAATAATAAAAATATAAAGTATGCGTTCTTGCTTGTCTTCTCCTACTGAGATCAGATCCCACACTGAAATGCCTAGCAGTGGTGGCTCAATGGCTAAGGCTCTGGGCTACTGATCAGAAGATCAGTGGTTCAAGCCTCAGCACTGCCAAGCTGACACTGTGCAAGAGCCTTAACCCGCTCTGCTTCGGGGGAACTGTATCCCGCTCTGACCCCAACTTCCTAACAAGCTGGGATATGCGAAGAAAAAATTTCATGGTGCTGTGAAATTATGTGACAAATAAAGGCTTCTTCTTCTTAGAACAGTTCAAGAAGTGATTTCCTGATCCTGAAGGAACATAGAGGACAGATCAGTCTGTGACTCACCAACAACTTGAAAAAGTTCAGCCACAGCCATTTAACCAAAATTTCTTGTCAACTCAGATACATTTACACCAGTTACTTCAGCTGTCACTTACAGATGGAGAAGTCAAAGCTTTCATTCAATTCCATTTTAATCCACACCAACTACATAAGACGTGTAAACACACCTGCTTTATGCTTTGCCTCTTTTGTAAACGATATAGAAACCCATTGAGTTTACAAAACCACACCTTCTATATGATGTCTCATGTCACATTTTTGGGTGAATGGTTTTGTCATTAGAGCTGTGCAGATCGCTACGGAAAAAAACAGGCTTAGTAATGAAAACTTGAGAGCGGACCAGACTTAGCAACGCGAGTTTATTTATTTGGGAGAGCTCTGCCGAAAGGGGCGTGGCCGGGAGCAGGCATAGTTAGCCACAGGAGATTCTGGTAGCTTTCAGACTAGGCTTATTCCATATATCTTGCAAAATAAACAAAAAAATGGCAAGAAATGGAAACTAACATCCTCATAACTGAAACACTGGAGCTGCCAAAACAGACTGAAAGTGATATACGCTGTCACTCGTTCTCCTGTCAGTAACGAGCACAGAAACGCAGCTGAAGTGGTGTGCATTTGGGCTAACATCCAGCTAGTCTGCTAGTGAGCGAGCTTGCTAACTAGCCAGTGCTAAAGTTTCAGCAGATGTCATGTACATGTGGAGCCACATGAGCTGTCATAAAACCAAATATAGAAAAACAAAATGTGGAACATGGTACATTTTGTTCTGGTTTATAAATCTAGAGCAAAGCTTTAAAAATCACGTTGTGCTCCTGATGTCTACAGTAATGTCCACTTGATCCCTCAGCTAGGAGACGTCACTACAGTCCTTCGGATGATCATAGTGGTCCAACCGGAGGGAATTAGAGAGAGAACGTGGAAAACAGGCGGATGTGTTTAAAGCAGCAGTGGTACAGAGGGTTATTGTGTTTTCTCCGTCATTAGTAGCTGAGCAACACTACAGCATCCTGTCAGTATGACTCAGCAATGCAATGTGACAGCTGGGACAGTTCTCCAGAGAGAGAGAGAGAGAGAGAGAGAGAGATAGAGAGAGAGATGTCTGTGACCTCATGGTTTCAGAATAGCAGGCTTTCAGCAGTTGGAAGATGTTAAAAAACTGCTAGTGGGAGACGGACAGGAATTTTTAATCTTGGACAGATTCAGAGCCTGAAATAACCGACAAATACCGTGATCCCTCACTGACGTATTAAATCACCCGGGATTCTAACAGCATGTTAGCGGTCTAGCAACGCTAGCACAGTTAGCGTTCTCCTCCAACTGGAAAGATGAGGAGGTTTTGCGTGTCGCAGAGGAAGTACGTACATCTGTTCTGCTGAGGCTGATCGCTGCTTTGTGATAAAAGGACACAGGTGGAAAGGACTGTGTATGAAGAAAGGGTCCAAGAGAATGCCATTTCCATTTCTGATATCGTTTCAGTCATTTCTATTGATGTTGATGTTCTTTTCTACTTGCGGGAACTGAAACAGACTTCACTGGGATATGTATATATCATAAAGTATCCCTGAGAACAACCATCTTCACTGTGAAGCATGGTGGTGGTAGCATCATGATCAGCGTTACCCTTGGTCTCTCGGTCACTCTAAACTGCTGGATGGTCTCCTCTGGAGAGAAACAAGGTGATACGATTACGTTTAATGTTGATTCATAGTTTTTTTTTTATAACCGAACCCCTGAATGATACTCTTCCAGAACTTTGTCCATGACTTGCTTTGAGAGCTCCATGACGCTGTCCTGGAGTTCTTCCATGAAAAGGTGTATATATAGACATCACATGACACCTTAAGCGCACACAGATCGACTCCATTTAACTAATCATGTCAGTTCTGATGGAAACTAATGTTTAATATTTAAGCAAGGTGCAGTACATCATCCCCATAACCAGTCCCTGATCGTGTGAACCCAATACTCATCTCGAATAGGTTATGAAATTATACACAGCTTAAGAATGCACAAGTAGGAGTTATGCACAAAGTGGTGTTTCCAAAAAAAATTACTTTTTTGGGTGAAAAAAAAATGTTGAGTTGTTGGAGAAGGAGAGCAAGTGAACACTGATGGGACACTGATGGAAGGTTAAAGGTGAAAAGAGGAAAAGGAAAAATCTGGACTATGAAATCTGGAAGGCTGATCAGGGTTAAGCAGAGGAGGAAGCACCAGCGAGGCAGCAGGTGGCAGTAGAGGCTCAGTCACACACACATACCTCAACACACACGTCAACACACACCCACAGGAGGGCAAAAAGGGATGCCTGCGAAAGAGGGAGGGGAGGGGGGGTTTGCAGCAGAGTTTCTGTGGAAACCGTGAGCGAGCGAGGGAGCGAGGGAGCGCCGCGGCGACACCAGCGTCCACCCCGGCGGCACGCACACACTTACCATCTTCCTCCTCCTCTCTGCCATGTGCTCCTCTGTCTCCATCTCTACGTCATTGCTAATGGAGGTTTTCTCGTCTAGATCCTCAATTAACTCAGGATCCTGTAAGAGGAGGAGAGGGGCCTTATTCATCCTCTGCCTTCATTCAGCACCGGGAGAGAGGGATGACACAGAGGGAGAAAGAAAGAGAGGAGGAGGAACGATGGGGAGACGTTGGCGAGCGAGACCGGGCTCGGACCGGGTCGGAGTTTAGGGTCAAGTGTCGGCCCGCTTTATTCTGTTCATTATTCATTCATTCATGTTCCCCAGAGGAGGCATCACACAGCACATTTTTCTTTTATTTATTCTTATTTATTTTTGTCGTCTCTTATTTAATGTATTTATTATTATCTTTAATGTCTTTTTTTCCCTATTTACTTCAGATTTTAATTCTAAAGTACAAGGAAGCTTTTATAATTTTTTCCATTTAAAAAAAAATTCTCTTTATTTTATGCATTTTAATATTTTTATTTCCATCATTCATACTTCTTAACACTTTCAGTAGCATGTAATATTAAAATAATTCTTTCTTGCAGAAAGAATAATCAAAAACAATTCTTTTTTAATATATTTTTTTTATTAATTTTGTATTTATTTTGTTTAATTTAATTAATTTAAATTTTATGTAATTATATATTTTTTACTGGTATTAAATTACATTTCATTTTTCATTTCTCTGTTTTTAGTTTTTGTCCTAATTTATTGAATTTTTCAACTTTTTGCCACAGCAACTCCATCATCACCTGTATGAGGTTTCCTTTATTTTCTGGATTGTAATTTTTTGTTCTGTCAATGAGGGAAGATGCACGTCTTTAAGGAAGAAAGGGAAAAATGTGGACAGATTATCATGACACCAGCGCTTTAATATTTTTTCTATAATTGTTTGTTTAAATAACACTTTAAAATGTATTTACGGTGAAGCTCATTTGCTGAAACAACATACAGTCAGTAATGAATGATGCATCAAATATCACAGATTTATACTGTGTGTGTGTGTGTGTGTGTGTGTGTGTGTGCGTGTGTGTGCGTGTGTGCGCGCTGATCAGTGAAGCGCATGAGTAGTGGCTGCTGTCGCATTTCAACATCGCTGCTGCTGCTGCAGGTGACCTTCATCACAATCCACATAACATTCAATTTGCCAAAGACCTCGTTTAACTGCTTTCTCAAGGATTTCTAAAATATCGTCTCGGTTAATTTACTGTCCGGAAAAATGATCCACACTAAAAGAGTCCAAACTAATATGAAAAAAAAGAAAAAAAAATACAGAAAAATGACCCAGGAGAACAAAACCGAAAAATTTATCTATTAAAACTAGTATCTAAAAAATGTTCTCTAACTAAAACGAGTAGAACAAGCCTAGTCCTACTTGTTACTTCACACAGGTAGGATACTACTGAAGAACAAATATTTCACACATTTGACCTTGCTGTGACCTTGACTCTGTCTGGATCAATTCCAAACCCTAATCAGATCATCTGC
>CM074962.1:1619869-1630188 GCA_037577455.1 Pangasius macronema
TGGTCTTCACTGTGTTCCATGGTATATCTAATGCCTTGGACATTCTTTTGTACACTTCTCCTGACTGATACCTTTCAATAATCAGATCCCTCTGATGCTGTGGAAGCTCTCTGTGGACCACGGCTTCTGCTGTAAGATCTAAGGACTAAGAGAATGTGAGGAGAAGCCTAGTAGAGCAGCTGAGCTTTATTTGTGTTAATCAGAGGCACTGTAAATGATGGCAGGTGTGCACTGACTCCTGTTTAACACGAGTTTGATTAATCTCTCCCAGGTATAAGAGGGTGAGCACACTCACACAACCACATGATTTAGTTTTTTTATTTTTACTCGCACACACTATACACACACACACTATACACAAACCCAAAACGCTCCCTCTGGTAGAACCCTTAAAGTTTCTGTGTCGAACTCTTTAGTGTCAGAAAGGGTTCCAGTTAGAATGCAGTTAGAATGCTGTTTCTGATGTAGTCATGAGATCCTGGCGTGCTGTAGAGTTTAAAGGAGAATGATGAGCAGTAATTGTTAAGGCTCAGTGGCCTCCTTTCATTTCTTTCATGTAGGGAAGCACTCTGTTGTAGGGTTCCTATGATGGTTCCTACTCAGAGGCACAAACTGACCTTTACGGTACACTGTTAGAGAACATCAGAACACATAAGTGTTCTTCGGTTTTTCCTCTGAGAGAACCCTTAAAGGTTCTCTGTAGAGCCCTATAACAGAGTGTTTCAGTCCCCAGCAGAACCCTTTTCAGAGACTTAGGACCATTAATTATCCAATGATCTTTTAAAGAACCCATGACGATCCCTTTTTCTGAGAACCAAGAGCTACATGTTAGTCTCCGGTTGTCCAAGGGTTCTTTAAGGGCTTGTGGGATAATTAAGGGTTGGTTGCTTCTGAAAAATGATAAATAAAAGAAGAGGAAAATAAATGAATGAAAGAATGAATCAGATTAATAGTGTTCATGTGCTGAATAATCTGACTGTTAAAGTTATTAGAATGCCACTGCTGAAATCTGATAGTCTCTCTCTCTCTCTCTCTCTCTCTCTCTCTCTCTCTGTATGTCTCTCTCTGTATCTCTCTCTCTCTCTCTCTCTCTCTCTCCCTCCCTCTCTCTCTCTCTGTATCTCTCTCTCTCTCTCTCTCTCTCTGTCTCTCTCTGTCTCTCTCTGTCTCGAGCCTGCGGTTCAACTAAACGTCAGACTTCAGTATCTTTTATTGCAGGAAGAATTGATGAATGTGCCTCATACAATATTCCTCTGGAACGAAGTTAAAAATAATGATAAATAAGTGAATAACTAGGCGTACTGTGAGCCCATTCTGTCTGACGGCGATATCCCTGCCCGTACACACGGGTCTAACGCATCTACTGATGACTTTAGACTGGGGAAGAGTTATGCGCTTCTAAACCGAGTATACAATCACGGGGTTTCACGCTGAATAAAAACCTTTAGTGGATCCTCTGAGTGAATATTTCATTTTCTGCAATTCGGCGCTACGCCGGAGCGAAACTGGTGGCGGTTTTGTCGTATTCTTCTAACGGGCCAAGACACCAGCAAAAGCGTGAGAATCCTCGGGGCTGCGCAATATATCGGAATGATCGAAATATGGCGATACGCAAATCGCAAGGGCTTATGATAACCGAGTGAGTTTAACACTTCAAAAGGTTACGAAAAGTCGAAGTTTTGTTTTCCTCAAAAGAACAGAAACATTTTCAGTTTTTTAAATGTATAAACATATATATTTTAAATTGATTTTCCGCACTTACAGCATTATCACGCTGAATATCGCATTTTATTGCAGTATTGTGGGACTCCTTCCTCTCGCACTCCGAAAACAGAGAATTCGAAACAAGGCCCGATCTCGTTACTAAAAAACTTCGGACAAAATTTTGGAAGATAGTCGTCCAGAAATCGGACAGTCCGGGGCGAGACGTCGTGTTTCAGAGCAGGACGAGTTCGGAGTCAGAAACCAGAACCTGGAGCGGATCTGTAGGGAAATTTCTCTCAAACCTCAACACTAAACAAGATTCTTCCTCGTTCCTTATCATCATCATCATCACCATCATCACCATCTTCATCATCATCTTCATCATCATTATTAAATCCTAGTCTAATCTACAAACATTTCATATTCACCTAAATGTCACAGGAAATGTGATATGCATTAAAAAGTCACGCTAATAAAGGAAATAAGACAAAATGCACGTTTTTTCCGGGTGTAAAAATCATCATCTTTAAAGTACACAGGATTCTTTTTTATTATTCATTATTATTATTAATTTTACGTGACAAATATGTGTGTAATGTGATATACAGTCATTTTTAATACCTAAATATACCTCTATTTCTATATTTCTAAAGTCCAGGCTTTTCCAGTCCTTCACAGGCTTCACAAGAAATATGATATTATTTTATTTTTATTTTATTTGACAGAACTCCCCTTAGATATAAACATAATATATATTTATAAACATGTCATATGATATGTACTGTGTTTGTACTGTGCATTATACTCTATTTTCTGTCACTACGAGTGCACTTACACTTTAACCCACGTCACATAAACCATATTTAAAGATATATGTTAATAATTATAGAAATTAAATAGTTTAAATCGTGTATTTTTTTAACCTAAATAACGCTGATCTAATAGCGGGGTGTGGAAGGATTGAAGGCATTACCAAACACAGGATACAAGACACTGGCTCAATCCCAAATACCCCCTCGCGCTCTATTTTAGTACACTACACACAGGGTATGACATAATGCATTCATACGCCCTACGTAGTTCCCTACGTAGTGCCCTACATGCTCCATTTGGGATTCCCCCACCACAACCCCCCCATTACTAACAGCGCCTCCGCCATTTTCATAAACCAGGAGTTTAACATCAGCGACACATAAACAACGCCGTCTAACCTTTTTTTAAAATTTTTAAATAATTTTAATCGGAATATAAGTGGGTGTAATACTTAAATCGCTTGGTTAGCAGTATTTTTGGTTAGAAATAAAAAAGGCTTTGTTGACGACGACGACGGCTAGTCAGCGCTAACAAAAAAAACGAACATGCTAGCTAGCTAGTTAGCAAGCTAACTGTTTTTTTTTTCAGAAATAACTTTTATTTCCTTCATAAAAATATCGATATGTTACTCGTACTACTGTATCAACTCATATTTCTTACTAGTGAGCGGTTTAAATGTGACTGAAGTGCAGATAATAATATGGCTAGTTAACAGTTTCATGCTAACATGCTAACGTTGATACGTACGCGGATTGAATTACGCTCGTGCGGCTGAAAGAAAAGGGGAATGAAACGTTTTTAAAGCGGTTTATATTGTAATATTTTACTTCATTTGGATTCGTAAAAGTGTAGTTTTGTATCGTTTTGCGGTTAGTGTGTCAGCAGTGAGGGTTTAAATGGCTAAAAATAAGAAATGCAGCAGTTTGCGCAGCTGAAGGGGATGAAGTGCAGAGATGATGATTTGGGATTTTATTCAGATTTTTAATGTTTATTTATTTAATTAAATTAAATTACAGCGACCGTGTAAAGCTGTGATCCATCATCCGGGATGGACTGTAATATTTTTAGGCAGATTTTCCCCTCTAAGGTTTGCAAAATTAAAAAAAAAAGACAAGTTATATCAGAAATAAGAGATATTATTATTATTATTAATAATAATAATGGAGCTTTGAGCTTTAATATTTATATGATTAAGATTATAATAAGATGCATTATGTCATGGTTCATATTAGGATATAAATATATATTTAAAAAAAGCTTCACAAGTGCAGACTGTAATAAAAACAGCCTGCTGAAGAGGGAAAAAGGCTGCTGTTGGAGCTCAGATGGTCCAAATTACATCTAATTTCAGGAATTAAACCTTAAATCTCTCTCTCTCTCTCTCTCTCTCTCGCTGTGTCCTACACTCTCATTACTCATCACACAGACGTACAACCAGGAGAAGAGGAGTTCAGCTTTTAAACTAAAGTGTTAAAATGATGGAGAGAGAGAGAGAGAGAGAGAGATGGATAGCTAAAGTGTGAAAATTATATACACACACATATATGTATACACAGAGATAGATAGATAGATAGATAGATAGATAGATAAAGTGTTAAACATTTTATATAGAGAGAGAAAGATGGATACTATCTCTCTCTATATATATAAAATGTTTAATGTCTAAGGTGTTGAAATGATAGATGGATAGACAGATAAACTGCTAGATGGATAAAGTGTTAAACATTTTATATAGAGAGACAGATAGCTAAGGTGTTAAAATGATAAAATGTTAAACATATATATATATATATATAGAGAGAGAGAGAGAGAGAGATAAGGTGTTAAAATGATGAACAGATATATAGATAGAGAGAAAGAGATGGATAGAGAGATGAGAGCATACGTTTATAAACGTATAATTCTAAAGCGTGAAAGCTTTTCTCTCTCTCTCTAAATCAGGATTAAATCTGCTCCCTGCTCCAAAACTCCCTTTTTTATATATTTAAGTATTAAACTTCTCTGGTGTTTCACTGTGTTGCTTCCTTTCAGTCCACATGGATTCAGTGATGGTGTGTTTTCCTGCTCCAACACACACACACACACACACACACTCTCTCTCTCTCAATGCTTTAACATCAATTTATAACCAATTTTAGTTTCCGATAAGAGTCAGAGAGCTACATGGGATCTGATACAGGAACTAAATTGTGCTTGAAAGAACTGTGACACTGTTTTGTAAATTAAACTGAAACCTTATCTCTCTTTTTATGTTTTTAGTTTCCCTATAGCTCTCTCTCTCTCTCTCTGTGTGTGTGTGTGTGTGTGTGAGAGAGATAATGTACTATTGTGAAGGTTGTGCTGTATGCTAGCAATGCTGTATATGTATTTATTTATATTTATATAAAACACTACATTAAGATTAAACCCTATTTTGAATATTTAATCCATTTTCATTAGAGCACAGGTGTTCAGATTATTAAATCTATATCATTATAATTCTGAGATTTATATGTAGATTTAATAAGAAAAGTGCATTCATTTCTAAAAAAAAATCACCTTTATATTAATATATACACATATCTTGCTTTTTTATTTAATATTTTAGATTAAGAGGAAGCCTTTAAAATATAAAACAAGCCCTGAAGCTTGCAGTGTATTGCACATAAATGACTATTTCCAGGGGGCTTACAGGACTAGCCAGCTTAGCTGTGACACCACTGGCTATGTGCCAAGCCATTCCCAGCCAAAATACAACCATATGAGGAATTTATGTCACTAAAATAAGCAGGAAAGACTTTAAAAACACACTGAAATCCACCAAAACCTGCCCATTAACCTTCCAGCAGCTGTATCTCCAGCATGCACACAGACATGTTGACTTCAGCAAAAGGGTCAGTTCATGTTAGCCAACAAGCTTTAGCTGTAACCTGATAAAAACAAGCCATTTGAGTGGCACACGTCCACACAGGTGCACATTTTAATCGGAAATAAAACCGCATACCTGAATCAATGTCCACTGTAATAGCCTTGAATGGAGACCAGGACCAAAACAATACTCTCCACTGCGGATGTGTTGAAGAAAAGATGGCTTAAAACGCCAAAAACTGACACTACCCACCTTTTCGGCTCCTTTATTAATTAATCTCGTAAACCCCGACGCTTTTTAACACTCAAAATATAGTTTTAGGTCAGTTTTTGACCCTCTTAATTTTTTCCCCCGGATCCCTTCAATCCTGTGCAAAAAATGGCGGCCTTGGCAGAACTGCCGTAACCCCGCCCCTCTCGTAGAAACCACGCCCACATGACCTAACCACGCCCTCTCCGTCATGACGTCCTCCGCCTTCGCATTCATGAGGGGTTTCCCGCGCGCAGTCGCAGGGGCTACGAGGACGAGGGGGGGAAGAGAGTTCCGTCAATGGCGTTAGCATCAGTGCTAAACCTTAGCGTCAATCTCAAACTAATAAACTTATAAATACTGCACTATTCGCAGCTTCAGCACTGCGTTTTACCGTTTTAACTTCGAAATTTATCCCCAAAATGTTACATGTTTGGATTTGTTAGCATGTTAGGTGTTGTTGTTGTGTGAATTTCGTATAAATAATATGATTTAATGCTAAAAACATTGTACAGTTCCCTTAAAAGCCAACAACTTCCACCAAGTTTAACTTTATTTATTGCTTATTGCTGTGAAATCTGGTGTTTTACAGCAAGAAAGTGACTGAAATGTGCAAAAAGCATACAATTCGTGGAGATAATATGGTTACAGTTTCATATAAAATAGACAAATGCATTGAGTCCTGTTTAAATTCTTATCAAGTCTATAAATAGATAAATAAATAAATAGACAATTGTCACTTTTCATAGACGTGGTGTACAATCAAGTAGCAAAAGATGTAAATGATAAAGAGTAATGTAATAGAACGCACAACTTTAAAATAAAGGCTGAAGTGGAAAACATAAGTAAAAATAAGCAGCAGTGAAATATAAATATATATGTTAAATATGAGAATAAAATAAAAAATCAAATCATTTAAAAATAATGAAATTAATTAAAAAATAATTTAACAATACCAACAACAAAGAAAGAGAATATATGAAATATATTGAAAATATATGATTTCAAATGTTTTTAAATAGTCATTAATGTCATTTCCTGTTTGAGAGCTTATTTCAGATTAATTTCCCAACTTTCACTTCTCTTTTTCTTTTTTGTCATTTACTGTATCATCAATGTGGAGGCTGTGCTTATTATTATTATTATTATTATTATTATTATTATTATTATTATTTTAAAATAGGAGATGTCTAAAAACTTTGCATACAAACTCCTAAATTCAGAATATAAGTATGTGTAATATCCATACTGTTTGTTTTCTGTGTAAGAAGCCTCGTTCTAACATACAGGTGGATGTAATGTCCTAAAGCCCATGTACTTCCTCAAATCTGATTTACGTCTTGACTGTATCAGCTGTACGGGGCAGTAGGTCTTGTTTAAACTTTACACTCCATATAACAAGGATGTTAATTACTCTTTTTATGACTTTACGAGGAGGAAGTCCAGTTCCAGCCTGAACATTTCCCTTTTTTGTTCGCACTGTATGTTTGGACTAAAAGCAGTAGTTTTCCTCTGAAAAGAGCTGTTTGGACTGAAGTGCACCTCTGTGAGACCCAAACAGGAGGAGGCTGTGTTATCTGTGTTATATAACCTGCCTTATACAAGAGCACTGCCTTTATCACTGAACTGGAGTTAAAAAAAAAAAAAGACCAGATCTCATTAATGAAACATCACATCTGGCTGAAGAAATCAAATATTTCAGATAGCTTGATTGGAAGTGTGTTACTTCTAGATAAAGTATGGCAGTGGTATATACTATGTAAAGCTATGTAAATATTTAGCGGTTTTATGCCCTGACAAGAATGAAATAAACCGTAAATCTCTCATAGTAAACTCTGATGCACAATATTTTGCAGCAAAGTCACGCTGCTTGTTATTGCAGTAAATATTCTTATTGAGTAAGCTAGTATAAATGAATATGCGTCCCCAGGACTTAAACCGGACTGCGCATGCGCACTAACTCGGGGCTAGGAAGTGCGCACGCGCATTAACAAATTGAGTGGGGGAGGGGGAGTGCGCATGCGCAGTGCACCTTGGGCGGTGATGTAATGCCCAACAATGTTGAAGGTGAAAATAGCGAGACGAAGGCAGAGAAAGACGTCGACTGACGGACTTGTGAACAAAGCAGTACTGGATTTCCGACTTTTTAAATCTAAATAAGGATTAATTTAAACAAATTAATGTTTTCAACGACGGTTTTTTTTTAATCTCCGGATATTGCCGTTTGCTGGATGAACAACATAACACTGGAAACTATTTTTTCCCTTTCAACGTCGATTAAGGTTCTTTATAGTTTATTTTAATATGATGAAATTTGTCTTTTCGTTTAACCCCACCCGATAAAGTTTGTGTCTTTAATTGATTAAAAACGACGTTGCCCTTGAGCAGTAATGGCCACTTTCCTTTTTTTTTTTTTTTTATTGTTCTCCTTTCACGGACAACACGGTTGGCTTTGCAGTGACGTCACAAATACCCGTATGTGGGCAGGGTCGGAGCTGCAAGGGGAAAGAGGCGCGCCCGGAGATTCTACGGCGAACTGCGCATGCGCGATGCAGATAGGGAGGTTATGTACATTCCGATAACTTTAACCTCGAAACGTGAAATCTAAAATATTACATTAAAATTATAATGTAAATATTACATTTTCTTAATAGTTTTGTTTAGACGGATATATTGTTTAAAGTAAAAGTTACGCTAAAGGCTACAATGGCTGCACTACGGTTCGGTCGTTGCTATGTGAACGACTTCTCAGCTGTCCAATCAGCGAACGGCTTGTGAAGGGTCCAGCCAATCCCAGCGCGAGAGGAATGTGGGTGGAGAAGAAGAATAGCGCAGAGGCAGGACGCCATTAAAAAATTCCGCCGTGTGCGCGTTTAAAAATGTATTAATCTTTGTTAAATATAAGTGGGATTTTAAACAACGTCTTTAAGGGAAGTTGGTAAAGATAAGTTCTCTTTTTTTAGCACACAAAACGCTTATACGTTGTGGATTTTAAAAAAATAACCTGGCCGTTTAGCGCTGTGGGTGTGGCCAACGTCATCTCAGAAAATGGCCGCCGTTGAGTCTGTTTCTGTGTGATGAATTACACTGTCGAGTTGTTTTTATGTTCTTATTTTAAATCCTTCCTGTGTGTTTACCACTTACTTATTTCTGTTATTTTTGGCTGCATAAAGTTTAAAAAAGGAAGGCAACTTGTCATCCGCACGCGCGTGTGCCGGAAGTAATATGTGACGTTGCAACGTGTGTTTGCACGCCAACGGTTTTTAACCGTCGTGAGTGAGTGTGCGCTCGCGCACGCACGTACATCGGGTCTGTATTCTAGAAAATACACCCGGAAGTGCGATCAACCAATCAGAGCACAGAACCGAGTTCCTCGCTTTATTGTATAGAAATGTAAAGCAAAGACACTCAACTTTTTTTCTTCCTTTTTTTATTTATTGTATAAATACGATATTAAACTTTTTAAATATTGTAATATATAATGTTGTACATATGTACCAAAATATTGTATTCATGGGACATTGTTTGTTTTCCAGCATCCATAGATTTGCCTCATATTACATCTTAAAAGTATTTTATAATTAGTTTAGTTACGATTACAGTCGCTTCAGGTGGAGTTTATTTACCTTTTGAGCACTAGGTTAGAAATTTAACAACATCCTGTTTTAAAAAAAGAACATTCATGTAACTGGCTTCATTGTAAATGAAGTGTGAGATCTTTATTCGCAGTTAAATAAAGTCCCTTTTGTTTTGCTGCCGAGTGAAAGCTGGTGTTTGTGTCTGTGTTCGTCGGTTCTTCCGCTCTGAGGTCACACCTCGAGCCTGATTTGGGTAAAAGTCAGAAGGAAATGTTTAGCGGGAGGGAATTTCCTGTTTTGGTTTTAAATCAGTTTAGAGACTTTTGCTGCTTTGTCGTTTCCCTCCCTCTTCTCACAGAAAGACTCTTCACTCGTTCAACCACAGACGAAAAAAAAACAAACACAAACAAAATCCACTTGTGTGTGTGTGTGTGTGTGTGTTAAATTATTATTCATTTGTTGATTTTAGATCAGGTTTATTTTCTTTTCTGTAGTATTGTTTTTTTTTATTTCCTGTTTTAACATGTATTAAATATTGAAATCTTTTTTTTTAAATGTCATGTTTTCTCTGAAAAAGGGCCCAAGCCGAGCTTTTATACTCCACACACTCGTTTCTTCAGAAAGTCGTGTCTCCTCTGCTTTAGTTAAAGCGACACACCGAACTGCCGTTTCATCTCCGACTGTGTGCTGGAGATAAAACACACACCTTTTTATTTTATCTCTGTTTAATTATTTAGACGAACACGCTTCCCTCGTTGCCGCTGATAGTTTGTAATTACGTTAACAGTCCTAATGGTTTCAGTTATTAATTATTGACGCTCGTTCTGTGCCGTGTGGTTTCTTTACTTGGCCTTCTGTCATTTTTCATCATTAACTAAAGCACTACACGGATAAATAAAGAAAATTAAAGTGAAATTAGAGATTACAGCTTGTGTGTTTATAGTTACTCACTATAGTGAATAGTTTCTTCTGTTTCTCTCCTTTCGCACTTATTAACAGTTCTGTACAGAAGTCTCAGGCACATGCAAAGAAATGCTGTAGAGCAAAAATAATTAAATGTTTCTACATTAATAAACCCTATAAAGAGCAGTAAACAGTAATAAATGCCCCAGAGTGAGTGTTTAATG
>CM074962.1:1663984-1678906 GCA_037577455.1 Pangasius macronema
GGTGGGAGACGATATACGATATACACTTAGGATGCTGCAACATGTCTGTGCAGTCCCCCCTCTTTTTCCCTACTTTTCCCTACCTAAACCCCTGTCCTGTCATGGGTTTGTTACCCAGATGTGTTCACCTATTCTGTGTTAGTCCTTAATTAGTTGGTCTGCATATAGTATACCCTGTTGTTTCATTGGTTGTTACAAAGTCTAACCTTTCTTTTGGTATTAAGTCAGAGCCTTGCTTTCCTGTTTTCACATCTGTTCTGTTTTTTTTTTTTTTTGACTCTCGCCTGTGTTTTAAGATTGAACATGGATTATCCTTGTCTGAGGTTGCCTGCCTGTGTTTTGACTCTCCCCGCTTTCTGAAAATATAACTTAATGCTTATTTACCGACAAATCAAAGAGTTCACAACAGACAATATTCTACAAAGAAGACACTATTTGGAGAACATAGTCCTGTAGATATTTATAACATGGTAAAGGTGGAGGTTATATGGTCATTTGATCATATTATTGTATCATTAATTACTTCAGCCTACAGAAAGCTACAATTACAATATACTGGCATATGAGAATACAAAGCAAGACTTTATATCCTCTAAAGCTGTCATTATAACAGCCAGTTTAAGTAGCCTGTGGTCTTTGGCTACCTTTTTTCCCCCTTTCCTTTCCCCTGCTTCTGGGTGAATGCGGTACCATGGCAGATAATTTACAAGCACTTCCAGAATGTATCTTTACTGTGAAACCCACTTGATTTTCCAATATTATCATTTCTGTCCCCAGCACTTTTCAAAATAAAGTTATCCCAGCGTTTAGTTTTAACGATGGTCAACTGAGCACAAATGAAAAGGACTATGAAAACAATTTGAATGTAACCATACTTATTTTAGCATGGCTTCAGCGAGTCTTCAGTTTTGCATAAGCTTTTAGATAAATGAGCAGCCATACATCATTGTATTTAGTGCTCCCTTGTTGTACTTATCATGTATCAATAACTGAAATGGAATGAATAGAATAGAGGAAATGTCGCACACACGTAAAACCTATTACACAACCCCTGGGTCCAGTACTGGTTTTAACACACCCTCGTCGACTTCCTCTCATGACTATCATGCAGTGTGCATCACTTCCAGTATAATTCTAGTTAATTCTTGGATACTTATACACTCTGTTTTGCTTTAAGCCATGTACAGTCATATCATAGAACTAGCATGCTAATTTGTGTACTAACTAACTCTCAGAGTAATGAAATATGATCCTGGAAGATATTCAAAGGATTTGGGCGAAAAATAAAATGGAGATGGGATGATAAACAGTAGTGAAACCTTGCTCAGGTCTTTCATGTTATTGATTTTTGTTGAACACATTTCTTCTGCATGCAAGAAGCTCGTTAGGAGTCATAAAGCTAATTGAGTTGGCTTAGGTCATAGCCATTTTAGTAATTAAATTGGAGCAATCGCCCCACAGGAAAGTGTTTATTAGGTTTAGGTAGATGTGGAAACTGCTTGGTGTGCAGTATGTATGGCGTTTTCTCACTGTAAACTGGAACAAAGGTGAATTCTCTCAGTAATACATGATGAAAACATTAAAAAGTAGGAGTTAATTTAATTCTGACTTCCCTCTATTTCCCCAAAGAAGTAAGACACAAAAGACAAAATAAAGCTGAGAGAGTTTTTGGTTGTGGTCCCAGTTTCTCAGCGTGATTCCTAATTGTAAGGTAAAGCAAAGACTTTTATGAAAATAAGTCTCAGTATACTAATGCCAATTCTGATTTCTGCTCACACCTAGCATGCAGTGTTGTTATTTAGCTCAGACACATAAACTGTGATATGGAGAGATAGGACCCTTGGGTAGAGGCATGAGGCCTTCAGGTATAGGATTGAGATGATGTTGGGGAATTGGGGAATGAGGTTAGGATGGAGATGGGGTCTTCAGGTAGGGGACTGGGGCTCTTGTCTATGGGAATCACTAAGTGGGGGATTGGGACCGAGATGGGCTCTACAGTTATGGGATTGAAACCTTCACGTAGATGATGGAGATTTTTGGAAAGGGGTTAGGATGGAGATGGAGCTTTCACAGATTTAGATGATAATGGAGATTTTGGGAATGGTGATTTGGAACGGAGGCGGGACCTTTGACAATGGGATTGGGGCCTTTGGGAATGAGGTTTGGACAGAGATAGGAACTACATGTATGAGAATGGAACAGGGAGGGGACCTTTGGGTCTGGAGTTGGGGCCTTTGGGGATTGGGTTGGAACANTTGGGGCCTTCAGGCTGTCTGGGACAGAAACTGGACCTTCAGGTATGGGATCAGGGCCTGTGATTATGGCATTGGCACAGAGATGGAGCCTTGGGGAATGTGGTGTGGACATAGATGGAGCACCATGAAGCTGGTTTGAGGAAAAAGATGGGGCTTGTGCAGACAGGGTGAGGATGAACATGAGGCCTTCACGTATGGGGCATGGACAGGGATGGGAATGGGGTTTTTATATATAGTGTGTGGATATGGAGATTGCTGGGAAAGGCTGGGGACAGAGATGATATGGAGTAAGATGGAATGGAGTAAGGATGAAGACGAACCCCTATGGAACAAGATGGATACAGAAATGCAGTTGGGGATAGAAGGGATTTTTTTTGTGTAATGTTGTCTTGGCTGAACTGTTTCTTTAATTTGACAGTCTTCATGCTCCTGAGCACTGAGTGGGTCTGTAGGCCTTCTGTGTGTGTTATGCATATTTAGCGGAAATGTTTTAGGAATCTGAAAAATGGGGCTTTGGCTAGCAAACCTCTCTCGAACATTAACTCCCAGTCTCTCATGTCATCTGAGAACAGGAGTGATATGGGTGTGCTGTTCACATGGAATGAGAGTAATGATAGGCGCATGATACTCAACATTTCTATACTCCACTGTTATCATACCAGTGAATATTTGGACTTCTGAGTTCCTATTCCATATTAGATATGCTTCAAATATATTTTAAATCCAAATAGTGCACATACATCTGGTTCTTATTTTAACTTGTAAATTTCAGAAACTCGTAAACTGATAAAAGCCTGGCTTTATAGAGGGCTAATAAAGGTGCTACATGCGGAATAAATCCTAGTGCTTGATGTTGTAGAGATTTGAAGGCGTGACCCTGCAGCTATTGATTAACGTCTGGAGCTAAAACTCCTCTGACAGTCCGTGGTGGATTAGGGGACGGCTGGTACGAATAAATAACGGCAGAGTTCAAAGTGTAGCTGGAAATCAGTGCTGTGATCTCAGGGTCACATGGACTTTCTTTTAAACATAATGACATGTTAAATTGATCGTTCTTAAACTTCATTAGTTTGTCATGGAAAAGTACAGTGATGTGCAGGTTTCATTAACAGATCAGTAAACCTAATTAACTGGCAGCTGTGTTTACATGCGAGGATATTTATAATTTATCTGAATTAACACATTTTGAATAAACTGTTTGTGTAAGCTTGAAATCCAAAGTTAATTTAGGTACGTAAGTGTTCAGTCACATGGTTTATGCTTCTAACAGCCATTCCTCTCATTAAACTGATTATCCTAGACAAAATAACCTATTAAGAGTAACCCTACACTAATTAGTCAAAGATAGAGACGTAAATGTTTGTCTCGATTTTCTGTTTTAAAAATACATCTCAAGTGACGCGGTGCACCGGGAAATGATATGACATCATCATCTATATTAGTTCCAGAGCCAGTGAGTGATGAACACCTACCACCTTCATCTGCTGTAAAATGTCTAGATCAAGATAATACGTATATTCATAAAGTTACAGTTTGGAGGTGATGTGGATGAACCTGATGTTGCTGTTTCACAACTGTCTTTTAATTATGAATGAGATCACAGAAGGTAATGATGCGATTTAAAGTAAGTAAACGATGATTTGGATAGATATTCACAAAAAGATTTCGGGTGAGACAAACTTCCATGATTTCTCAGCTACATTAGCATCACGAGTGGCCACGTCTTGAAGTCTGTGGTTTGCATCTGACTGTGTCTGATGTACAACCGACTTGATGACGAAATTTTTGGGAATCCATTAGCCTCGTTGTCCCCTTTGAGCCAAGCTAAAGCTAATTGATTTGCACAGTGCTGACGACAGGGTCACCGGGCCCATCCTGATTTATATAATGATTGGTCATGGCCTGGCTGCTGTGACCTTTAACCACAGGAAGCATATAAACCGGCAGGATGTTTATCCAGGGCAGATTGGTAACAGGTCCCAAACGTCTCGTTCTGTGGCTCTGCTGTACCTGGTGAGAGAAACGTATCTTTGTTCTATGCTAATTCATTCAGCGTGGATGAGATGGAGAGGATTTTGTGACTCGTGAATTGCACTGCATTATACACAACGTTCCAGGTCATTCGTAGTGCTGATTAAATTCAATTAAGCCTCACCGTGCAGACACCGTGTGCCTGAAAGACGATCCCAGATGGCTTTGTTGAGGGAAAAGTTGTTGCTACAGACTTCAGTGAATCACACAGAGGAAAAGATGAACTCAGACTTAGAAGATAAGTGTCATATTTGTGGGAGTGTAACACTTACAGTTCAGGGAACAGAGAAAAAGAGGCAACACACCGCATTACAGTGGGATCTGCACTAAGCCACCAGGTTATTCATTTATATATGCATTTATACCAGTGAGGTGAACCTTAGCGAAGAACATTGTGGAAAATAATTTCATAAAAATAAATTCCATAGAATAAAACCACTTCTAAACAACAAACTCACATTTCTGCAGAACGTGGTTTTAATGCTTGAGCCTCGACACAGTGAACTCCTGAACCTGTCTCATATCTCAGGAAGTCTGAGACATCCCGAGTTCTGCTCAGGTGAATGAGTGCTGGGCATCTGTGAGGCGGCATTTAAAGGGTATCGGGGGACGCCGGTGGTCCGGGTCGAGGTTCTGGGGGGTCGGGAGGTCACTGAATGATTACAGGTTGGCTGGTTCGGGTCCGTGTCAGTGGTTCCACTGGGACGGTTTTCTGTTTCGGACATCTTGCAGGACAAGTCGAGCTGACAGCACACATCTGTACTCAATGACAGGAGTGACAAGGGATACGGCTTGACCTTCGATCTCGCTAGGAGAACCTAGCATTCATTATGCAGGAGTTTGGTTTTGGGAGCACATGTGCTCTGACAGGTAGAAGAAAAATAGATATTTTTATTTGTATTTTACTGGTATTTGAAGTAAAGCTGGATGTACTACCCTTACACTTACGCATGGCATTTAAAAAACACACACACACACACACACACATTTTGGAACTTATTTTAAAATTAGTGAGAAGTGTACATTTTATTTAGTGAATAAAGGTAAGACTATATGCGTGACGGTGAAATGAAGATAAGTAAAAAGAAAAAAGAAAGGAAAAGAGTATAATTGAGATATCAATACTGTATATCCCTGTTCATTGTTTACAATATTTACACTGCCACTGTAATTCCACTCAAGTCTTCTGCTTATATCTACAATGTTTATACCCCACTGCACTACAACATCACACTCTTAGACTGTATTTTTTTTTCCCTATACTTATTTTACTTAATTTATAATGATACATTGCTTTTAGTATAAATCTAACTCTCTGGGCTGCTGTAATATGTGAATTTTTAGTTAAAATTAAATTGAATTGAATTAAAATAGAGCGCAAACGTACAAATCATTCCCTGTTCAAGTCATGAAAGCTGTAAGACCACTGTTGCTAGGCAACTGGGAACTATAAACACTGAGCAATAGCTAGCTAATAGCTGAAGATAATTTATTTAGTTGGTACACAAACAACATAAAAGCACAGTGACAGTGCAAATGAGACAAAGCAGTCTGGAATATCAACATTTCCCTCAGATATGATGCTAAATTACAAATAAATGACACCGTGTGGCTAGGATGACAATTTATCTAGTATCGTACTTCGTCGATTCAGAGAATATGTGACACGATTCTGTGTAACTACCCCTTTACTTGGTTTAGTTACACCTTGATTAATATTTCCCACAGATGTGTTACGAAATCACATCAAAGACAAGACACCATGTGGGTAAAACTATGATTCATTGAGCTAGCACGCAATGTAGTCACAATGACAGTTGAAGTGAGACAGAACTATCAGGGACATCAACATTTACGTCAGAGTTGCTGATAAATTATGGAAAAAGTCTGAACCATGTATCATGTCTTATTGAGAAACAACGACGTTGCGTGCACTCAGTGCTGTGGGGAAATTCTGATTTCTGGGTCTTCACTGATTTCTTAAGAGTTGAGGAGGAAATCAGCATCCCTTTCTCTTTTTCTTCCTCTTTCTCTCTGTCTTTCTTGAGTCCATTTCTCTCTTTCTTCTAAAACCAATGCAATTCCCATTATAACCATTAAAACCATTACAAATTCTATGTGTGTTTCTATTGTTTTTTTCAGCAGGGAGTGAAGATAATTATCCTCACCTGATGTGCTAAGCTTTGACTTAGAGCTTGCTAAGTTATGGAGCTAGCTGCTACGCTATGGGACACTTAGTCCATGTGTAAATGCTTAAATAGTGAATGAATGTCAAAGAATTACTTCACAAGTGTTAAATTAATGTTTCATTAATAACTTGCTGGCTGATTTTAAAGTTTCTTCCGATAATTCTAGCTAATTTTATGTTAGATAATAGTTAAAGATGATACACCTTAGAAACAAAACAGTACTCTTCCTTCCTTCCTTGTCGATCTCAACTGGAATTATGAATACAGTGTAAAATGATTTAACTTACATAAATGGACTGTAATACAAAACATAAAGACACCACTACTCTTTTTTCCTTAGAGTGTAGCTAAAGCTATGAGTGCTAACTCCTGATCCTCACACAAACCTAAACTAATCAGAACTTGTTATATGATTTGTCTTGTGCATCTGCAAGCTTTCGATGCTGAAGTAAATCAGTCATTCATTCATTTCTGTTGCCATAACGTGAGCTGACTCTAAACGCTGAACCTTCACCTTGCCACTCTGCAAATCTGAATACATTATGAGATCGAAAGACTTTGGGAAAGTTCACTTTCAGGTCATGTCTGGGTAAAATGGAGATTTTCAAAGAGTCCTATTGAGGTGATCTACATAAATTAGGAACTGAGAGTTTGAAATTTGCTCGGGCAAATATTAAAACTAGCACCTCTTGTTTGCCATACAGTATGGTGGCATTAGAAACTTTGAGAATTTGTACTTTAAAGTATGAGAAAACCATTGCTAGGCAACTGAGACATAAAGAACCTAAGTGTTAGCTAGTTTAACTGATGCTAACAGTTTACCTAGCTTGTGCATATCTGTTAAGTCTTTTATACAGACAATGTAAAGACACAGCGATGGTGGAAATGAGACAGAACTATCAGAAATAACAATGTTTTCCTCAGATTTGTTGTTAAATTAAAGTAAAACAAAAACACTGTATGGCTAACATTATGATTTATCAGGCTAACATGGAGCTTTTATACAGATAATGTAAACAGAATTGTGTCAACAGAAATATCAAGAATATCAACATTTACCTCAGATTTGTTGGTAAATTTGTAATAAAAGACTCTGTAAGGCTAAAATCACGTTTAATCTAGCTAGCATGCATCAGCTAAGTCATGTATACACTGTTTAAAGACACAGCGTAAATGAGACAGAACTATCGAAAATATTAATGTTTACCTCAGATGTGTTGATATTTTTTTTATAAGAAAAGACTCTGTAAGGCTAAAATGGTGGTTTATCTAGCTAGCATGCAGCGGCTAAGTCATTTATGCACAGTGTAAAGAAAGAGTGACAGTGTAAATGAGACAGAACTATCAGGAACATTAACATTTACCTGAAATGTGTTGATAAATCTATAATTAATGACTCTATATGGCTAAACGTACGATTTATCTAGCTAGAATGCACCTGCTAGGCTTTTAAATGGACAATATAAAGAAACAGTGACAGCGTAAATGAGACAGAACTATCAGGAATAACATTGGGGGACTGAGTGAGATCTCAAGATGTTGATGATGATCAATTTGTGTTCTGACACAAAGATTATAATTATTGTCTTACAATCATTCACTGTGGACTTAGCGAATGCTGCTAATGTTTTACGTTACATAATTGTTTGCTTCATATGGAAGTCGCTAGTCCACTTGCTTATTGTAGTCGTGTTATTTATAGTCATGAAAAGAAAATCTAACGTTGGTGTTACAGGAAAATTAGGAAAATTAGTAGCAATATATCCACAGTTAAACTTTGTCCATGAGTAATGTTAGACATTTGCACTTGTTCTAATATGTTATCGTTTCTATAGTAACAGCTCGTTCACAGGGACGCGTACAACAAACGCTATATATAAAGGTATTTTAACGTTTATTTAACATTTATAGGAGGAAGAATGAATGCCTTGATTTTTCTCCGACTGAGTCATCGAGGTCCTGGACTGTGCTGGACAGAAGGATCTTTAACCTTTGACCCCTATATAATTAACACGTGTTTAGTGTTCACTACTGAGCAATGTCAGATTTTACAGCAACACACCTGTAACATTTATACGCAAACTCAAAATAGCCAGAATATCATCTCTGAATTGGAAATATTATTATTTTTTTTAGAAATGTTTATTACAGAAACTGACCTGAGCACACACAATATTTCAAATCATTTTTAATATTCTTCCATTTCAACAGAATTTAAAACCACTTATTCAACAATAAATAGATTCACATGAATTACTATTCACATAAAAATGAAATTATGATCACCAAATGAGGGGAAAAGAATCAGATAGTTAAGAAGACAGTTTCACAGCTTTCACATGACTTTCATGTCTTTCTTATGAATATTGAAGAGTATGTTTGTTGTTAATACGTGTGGAAAGTGTTCATTATAAAGCACTGATAACTAATAACTTATATTTCTTATATTTAGAGTGAAAGTGGTGGGATCTGATTGACCTGGATTTGGTTGGTTCTTACCTAAAACCTGCACACACACACACACACACACACACACACACACACACACACACACACACACACACACACTCAATTCTCAATTCAACTTAATGAGTTTAGTAACTTTTATAAGCACAAACACAGCTTTCTTTAAAGCAGTGCTTAAAATACTCCTACAATCTCTCTCTCTCTCTCTCTCTCTCTCTCCCCATCTGTGTCTCTGATCTGTCCTCCTTCTCTCTCTCTCTCTCTCTGCCTCTCTCTCTCTCCCACTGTGTCTCTGTTCTGTCCTCCTTCTCTCTCTCTTTCTGTCTCTCTCTCTCTCCCTCTGTGTCTCTGTTCTGTCCTCCTCTCTCTCTCTCTCTCTCTCTCTCTCTCTCTCTCTCTGTCTCTCTTTCTCTCTGTGTGTGTCTCTCTGTTCGGTCCTCCTTCTCTCTCTCTTTCTGTCTCTCTCTCCCTCTCTCTCCCCTTCTTTGTCTCTGTTCTGTCCTCCTTCTCTCTCTCTCTCTCTCTCTCTCTCTCTCTCTCTCTGTTCTGTCCTCCTCATGTTTGTAACTGGTGTAATAGGGAATGAATCAACATGTGTTGTGTAATATCATGCAGATGTGTGTCTGCTCTGAAGAAGCTATTTTGAAGGAGTGTGTGTGTGTGTGTGTGTGTGTGTGTGTGTGTGTGTGTGTGTGTGTGTGTGCGCGTGAATACCATTACAGACAGAAAGGACGCTATTGTCCTCCTGTTCTGCAGTACAGGAAGATGTGCCTCATAGCCTCAGGATTTGCATTTGTCTCATCGGTTTATTTTTAAATTAAAGAAAAAGAGAAAAAGAGGAATATTGAGGAATATTGTGTGTCTTTTACGCTAGTTACTAGTCTGCAAAAACTAGCACCTCTTGTTTGCTATACAGCGTGGTGGCGTTAGAAACTTTGAGAATCTGTACTTTAATGTTTGAGAAACAGAACTGTGATAACATACATACCAAGAATATCGACACTTACCTCAGACTCTATAAGGCTAAAATCACATTTAATCTAGCTAGCATGCATCAGCTCAAATCGTTTATACACCGTTAAAGACACAGTGACAATGTATATGAGGCAGAACTATCAAAAGAATTAATGTTTACCTCAGTAATGTGTTGATACATTTATAATTAATGACTCTATATAGCTAAATATACAGATTGTCTAGCTAGAATGCAGCTGCTAGGCTTTTAATGGGCAATATAAAGACACAGTGACAGTGTAAATGAGGCAGAACTGTCAGGAATATCAACATTTACCACAGATGTGTTCTAAGAAAAGACTCTATATGGCTAAAAATCACTGTTTCTCCAGCTAGCGTGCAGCTGTTAAGTCACATCCAGAAATTGTAAAGGCACGATGGCAGTGGAAATTAAACAGAAATGTCAGAAATATCAACATTTCTCTCAGATGCGTTGAGAAATTACTAATAAAATACACAGCATGGCTTAAATTAAGATGTATCTAACTAGCATGCTACGGCTAAGTCTGTCTCATTTCTCACTGTCTCATGCACCGTGTAAACACACAGTGACAGTGTAAATGAGACAGAACTATCAGGAACATCAACATTTACCTCAGATGTGTTGTTAAATTACCAAGAGAAGGCTTGTATGGTAATACTAATAGGGCAAAAGTCACCATTTGTCATATCCAGAAATTCATATGGAGACACTGTAAAGACAGAGTGGTGTTGGAAACTAAACAGAATTTTCAGGAATATCAACATTTTTCTCAGATGTGTTGGATAAAAGCTGTTGTTACATCACATTTTATCTTGCTAGCAGCCATTTATATACCGCAAAGTAAAGTCATGAGAGCAATTTTATTTACTAATTACATTTAGCATCAGCTGCTAACACATTCTTTCTGTTTATGAGCAGGAAGTCACCTGAGGCCAGTTTTAGACTCGTGCTGTGGAGACGTTGCACTTTACACAGCCTCAGTGTTCTTACGCAGTAATCAGCGGCCGGGTCCCAAATACTCCACACGGCCCTTATCCTGGGTAGGGTTAGCGAAAATGTGTGAAACGTGTGAAACGTGTGCAACGAGCGCTACGTGGAGTATTTCTCTCTGTACTCGCCAAAGGATTACAACACGCTCTTATATCTTTCTTTCTTTCTTTCTTTCTTTCTTAACTGATCTGTATCTGTTTATTTATTTATATATTTACCATTCTTAATTTTATTTTATTACTTTTATGCTTCTCAATATCTTTCTTTTACTTTCTTTCACCTCAAAATCTTCTTTCTTTTAGACTATGTATTTATTTTTATATTTCTTTTTCTTTGTTTCTTTCTTTCCTCCATATATTTAATTATCATTTTCTTTCTTTTTTTATTTTTATTCTTTTACGCCTCTCAGTATCTTAAAGAATTAAATAATTTTTTTTTCTTTTTTTCATTTTTACTTGTTTTTTTATTTATTTCTTTATTAATTGTAGGTAATAATCTGTAATATGATCACACCCACACACCCACCCGCACGCACACACACACACACACACACACACACAAACACACACACACACACACCTAAACATAGCTAATATTGAATAATTATGCTCTGTTAGAGTTAAAATGACCCACGTTAAAGCAGATTCGCACTCCACATGACGTTTCTGACATAATACGTTTATGCCTCTGACACCATTTTAGAATATAAAACTGACAGTAGTGTAACTGTTAAAACCCAAACCCACGTCCCGAGCCGAGGAAACGCAGCGTAATGAACACTGTAGCTGGTTAGACAGACAGACAGATGTGTGTTGTGTGTGTGAATGCGTGTCACAAATGTTAAACCACATGAGTCACTTGACACCAGCGTGACAAACTCGAAACATCTGGAAACATCCGTGTGGGCGTGACACGATGATCAGACACACACACACACACACACACACACACACACACACACACACACACACACACACACACACACATACACTTCTAGCAGTAGAGGTGCAGGGTAGAGGTGGCAGTTTTAATGCTGCTTGTAAAATGGAACTGATCTGAATCCTGTAAGACACCTATAATTAACCCAGTGAGACACNACACACACACACACACACACACACACACACACAGAGTTCTGGCTCAAACCCAATCTCCATGCACACAGGCATATTAATCAACGATTTTTTTTTTGTTCAGTTAGCCAACCAATCAGTTTTGGTTAAAACAAATCACTGATTAAAATCTAACACAGACATCACAGACATCTGTGGCTGGGAGCCAAGGGGGCAAATCTGGCCATGCTCTCTGGGTGGGAGGGGCATCTCTCTCTCGCTTGTCAATCACAGCCATACTAGTCCATAGTGGACGTTTGTGAGCACATGTATGTGGACAGGACAGATAGAGCTTTCCTCCAGGTCGGTTAAACTCCCCTGTAATGCAGCATGAGCATGAGGTTTGGATAATATTAATCCAAACCCCAACACCTAATCCTAATCCAAACTCCAACACCTAATCCTAATCCAAATTTGATCCCCTAATCCTAATCCAAACTCCAACACCTAATCCTAATCCAAACCTCAACTCCTAATCCTAATCCAAATTTGATCCCATAATCCTAATCCAAACTCCAACACCTAATCCTAATCCAAACCTTAACTCATAATCCTAATCCAAATTTAAACTCCAATTCTAATCCAAATTCGATCCCTTAATCCTAATCCAAACACCAACCCCTAATCCTGATCCAAATTTGATCCCTTAATCCTAATCCAAACACCAACCCCAAATCCTAATACAAATTCGATCCCTTAATCCTAATCCTAATCTAAATCTATATTTTATCCTAATCCAAACCTCAACCCCAATCCTAATCCAAATGTGAACTCCTAATCCTAATTTAAACCCTCAATCCTAATGCAAACCTCTACCCCAAGCCCCAAAATAGAATTTGAACCCAAACTTGAACCTGAACCCAAACTTGAACCTGTAATCCTAAACCAAGCCTCGATCCAAAAACTAAACCACAGTCCCTAAACCAAACCTCTTTGCTAAACCAAAACTCAATCCCAAACCAAAATTTCAACCCCAAAACCAAACCTCAATACTAACCCAACCCTCAATCCCTAAACCTGTTCCATGATCACACGCACCCTTTAACCCAAACATTAATCCTAGATAAACATCTAACCCTATTCCCTAAACCCTAACTCTTACCCTAATCTTTACATCATAATACTCACCTCAGCCACACAATATACCTAACTCTAACACAACCCCTGTGTGTGTGTGTGTGTGTGTGTGTGTGTGTGTGTGTGTGTGTGAAAGAGAGAGAGAGAGGGGGGCATCTTAATTACACTTCAGAGTAAGCATGAACATGACCCATTGGTGCACAGAGGTCAACATTCTGCTGCGTCTAAAGAGGGTATACACACACACACACACACACACACACACACACACACACACACACACACATAGGCACACACACATTTCCATTTTGGGACTCGTGTTGGTGTTTCAGGTGTGTGTTTGAGGTTCATTCTGTATTTAATTCTTCTCTTTTGCTCTTCCACACATGTGCCAAATTAAACAAATCAAATCCTCACGTTTCTGCAGTGAATCAGTGAGTCAGTGAGTCAATGAATATGTGATTCAGTGATTCAGTGAATCAGAGAAAGGGATGAGTTAAAATCCTTCACCAAGGTGCAGCTTCTGAAAATAAACTCTCAGCAAAAACCCTACAAACTGTACTATCGTCAACGATAATAATATTCACTGTGTTTACTTATAAAGTGTGTGTGTGTGTGTGTGTGGATAGAATCTCTGTGAGTCATGCAGAGCTGCTGGATAAATACAATACACACACACACACACACACACACACACACACACACACACCCAGAGAGAGAGGTGAGAGAGAGAGAGAGAGAGAGAGAGGTGAGAGACAGGAGTTAGAGAGAATGAAAGAAGGAGGAGGGTGAGAGAGGGAAAGAATAATAGAGAGGGTGAAATGGGGGATAAAAGTAAAGATTACATAGAGATCATTGAAGAATGAGTGAGAGCGAGAGAGAGAGAGAGAGAGAGAGAGAGAGAGAGAGAGAGAGAGAGAGAGAGAAACAGCTAGAAGGAAAGATTGGCAGAAGGAGGAGAAAAATGGAAAGGAGAGATGGAGTCAGAGAATAAGAAAAGGATATAGACAAAGTGCACAGTGGGAGAGAAAAAGGAAAGAGCAAGAATGAGAGAGAGAGAGAGAGAGAGAGAGAGAGAGAGAGAGAGAGAAAAAGGTGAGGGAGAGTTAGTGAGAGTTAACAGGAATAGAAGAAGAGGGTAAGGTGAGAGAGAAAAAGACAGAGAGAATGAGTTAGTGAGGAAGATAAAGGGAGGAAGAGAGAGAAATAAGGGAGATAGAGGAAAGTCAACAGCTTTTTCTATTGAGTGCTAAGATGAGGGGTGAGAGAGAAAGAAAGAGAGAATGAGTGAATAAGGGAATGAGAGAAAAGAGGGATAAACCGATAAAAAAGTAAATAAACGTATGTTTAGAGAACTAGAAATAATCAGTCAGACCGGAGACAGTAATATGTGGTCATATATATCTTTAAAAGTGAGACAACAATATTATATGAATATAAAGAGCTGTTGTTGTTGTTATTTTTTTAAATGGAGTGCACAAATACATTCATTTAACCTACTCTAAAGGATTTATTTTCATAAGATAAGATAAGATAAGATAAGATAAGATAAGATAAGATAAACTTTATTGATCCCACAGTGGGGGAAATTCACTTGTCACAGACCATTAAAGTGCAAGAAGGAAGAAAAAGAAGGAAGAAAGACATATACACACTATTACACAATTATACACAAACTATATATACACACATTTCCTCTTCTGTGTGATGGAAAAATATCAGCGAGAGTCAAGGGGAAGGTGAACGAGACAGTGGAGAGAGCGGCCATGCTGTATGGTTTAGAGACAGTGGCACTGAGGAAGAGG
>CM074962.1:1692266-1702913 GCA_037577455.1 Pangasius macronema
CACACACACACACACACACACACACACACACACACACACACACACACACACACACACAGGTTACCTATACCTGATACATAACCGGATAGGTCACACTTTCCCCCAGCGTCATTATACAGTATGAGATAAATATTACTTCACTGTACATAACAAAGGGTGCTAATATAAATGTATGTAAAGTGGGTGGAGCTAATCTGGGCTAGTCCCGCCCACAAGGTTGCCCTGCCCACACAGCTTTTATTACAACTATATGCTCTGTCATGAACAGTCTGAGAGAATAGCGAGTTTAAGCTAATCTAGCGAGAGAAAGCTAACCTAGTGAGAGAAAGCTAATCTAGCGAGAGAGATAATCTAGTGAGCGAAAGCTAATCTAGCGAGAAAAATGATGTTAACCAATGGAGGCAGAGTCTCATAATGAAATCTGTCATTCAAGCTGATTAGCATATTAGGCCACACCCACCAGGACTGCTGCTTGAGATATGATTCTGTGTTGATGATTTTGGTTGGATGTAATATGACACTTAGTATTTTATATTTTATGATAATATATAAATAAAATATAATACTTAATATTTTTCATTTTATATTTACTGTTACATTTTTCTTAAACAAATAAATAAATAATAACAAAATTATGCAAAATAACAATAATAATAATAATAACAAACAACAATAATAATAAAAATAACTATAAATAAAATAAATAATTCCTAAAAAAACTTTTACATTGTATATTATTTGTAAATAAATATTGTGAAAATAATTGTTTAAATTTTTATGTATTTTTATTTTTTACATTTTTGTAGATGTTATTTATTTATTTATTTTTACTTTATTTTGTTTTTTTATATTTTTAAATGTCACAAAAAGTTTTTTGAAGTTACTCGCTGAAGTGAAGACCTCAGATTGTTTAATGTCCTTTCAGAGTGTGTATGAATCTTTTACATGCTTCATGTATTAGGTATGAGGAAAGATGTCCACACACTTACTCACACACACACACACACACACACACACACACACACACACACACACACACACACACACACTTTTTTAAACTTACTGCAGTGTGTTCTCTCTGAAGAGCACAAAGTGAACTTCTCTATATGTATTATTGAAGTGCTGTTGTGCTGTAATGGCATAAAAAAGAGTGTGTAAGAGTGTGTGTAAGAGTGTGAGTGTGTGTAAATGTGTGTGTGAGTGTGTGTTCTTCAATTCTTTTGTTAGGTGAAAGTAAACACACCCTTTTCTTTGATCCCACAGGGACATTACGCTTCTCTGCTTCTTCTTTATACATATTACACGAGTCTTATTTCCAGCATCTGACTCTGTGTGTGTGTGTGTGTGTGTGTGTGTGCGTGTGTGTGTGTGTGCAGATTGGACAATGGCTGATTGTGAACAGACGCTTTAAATATCACACGACTCACAGGATAATATTTATAACACCATTATTTTTGCCAGATCTTTCATCCTGGAGCTCAGAGTGAGGAAGAGCAGAACACATGCGCTTCATTACAGCTCCGTCTCCTTTACACTGCCTTTTAAAAAGGACTTTTACAGCCATTTCCTCTTCCTAAGCGTCTGAAAGTTTCAGGCAAACACACACTTCTACCTTCCCAATGGAGACATTAGTCATTACTGTCCATCAGAATCACTTAAATAAGGATATACATATAATTTTAAAAAGATGAACATGTACAAATAAAATATAAATACATTTTTACACAGATAAAATAATTTCAAAAACATAACTATATGTGTAAAAAAACCTAAATATTTTAAAGATTTTAAAACGATAACTATGCATGAGTAAAAAAATAATAAAATTATGAATAAAAAATATAAAGAAAAGTCTTTGATTTAAAGAAGATAAATATGAATTAATAAATCTAAATCTAAATATGATTTTATAAGGATAAACATAAGTATCCATAAATAAAATATAAATATAATTAAACAGTAAATATACAAAAATAAAATATAACTGATTTTCAGAATAGCAGTACATATACATAAACTCTAGATGATTTTTAAAAAAATAAATATGTATAAATAAAATATAAATATGATTTTACAAACATAAATCTAAGTATAAATAAAACCTAAAAATGATTTTTAAAATATAAAATATAAACATGCATGCATCTAAATATAATCTTCAAATACTTTTATTTTTAGTAAGAAATTAAAATACATATTTTCTTGACTTTCTGATTCCAGGTCAGAGGTCATGGGAAGGTCACCGGGGTCGGAGGTTCCTCTCCTCCTCCTCTTCGTCTCCTTCGTCTCCTCTCTCTCTCCGCCGCAGCCCAGAGTCTTCCTCCCCTTTCAAGGTAAGAGTTGGTGCGTACATATAAAGGAGGAGATACCTGTCTCTCAAGTGAAGGACAATCTCACTCCAGTGAAGGAGACCACTACTACTCCTGGATTGTGAGAGAAATATATAAGACGTTGTGCAGGTCCGGTCCCGTGTGTTCCACGATTTTGTAACGTTTTATCTGACAGAGTCTGTACCTGTTTCCCTGTTGCTATGGTAACTAATCATTCACCTGTTGCTTGTTACCCCTGACTAGTTTGTAACTAATCTGTGTTTTTGGGTTCGTTATTTTCATCATAGTTACGCATTTCTATATTTTGTAGTGCGGCATTTATGTAGGCACATGCATTTCTATATTTCTTTATATCTCTATTTCTTAGCTGCACATTTATGTATTTATATATTTCACATATTTTACGTATTATACTTCAAACGTCACAGTAAATTTCATACTTCCATCTTTTCATAGTCTCATGTTTTTCTATAAGTTCGTCTGTAGTTCTGAAAAGCGCAGCGTTATTCGACGGGTTGGCGTAGTTTCCACTGAAACAGGAAGTCAGGGTGGGTCATATTGAGTGGCTCCTCCCCCTTTTAAAATTAGCCAATAGTGGTTAGTTTACCTCACAGCGCCGTGGCAAAAGTCCCAAAATTGGTGAAGGAATCATGGGAAAGATGTCTGTCATCTTCAAACTGAAAGAATTCAAGCCATTTCCTTCTTAACAAACGTGAAGTTGGAAAACGGAATAAAACGCAAACTTCCGACACTTTTACACCCCGTGCTTGATGATATGATTCCTCTCGCTCAACAGCAGCAACTTCAGCAAGAAGATTTTTATAATGTTGGTTCACTTAATAGTCTACAGACCATTTGATTGGACAGAAAATATGATATCATGAAAACTGTTGATCCGTATTGGTGGTAGAGAGACGATAAATTCTGAATGTATTTATCTTGTAAATGCGAATTTTGTCATTGTTTTGGAGCACATTCGCTTATAGACAACCTTAAAGCTAACATGTTCATACTAAAAGCCACAAAACTTCAATTTTGACTTGAATGCAGTTCCCTATTTCTGTATTTCATAGTTTTATATTTCCATATTAATATTTTTAGAAATTACATATTTATGTAGTTACGTTTTTTTTCTATTACATAGTTTCGTATTCGCGTAAGTCTATAGTTTTGTATATTTCTCTGTGTAGTTCTGTATTATGTATTTTCATGTAGTTTCATATTCATACTTCTGTATTTTTGTATTTCATAGTTTCATATTTTCATAGTTATGTATTTCTGTAGTTCTGCATTTCGTAGGTCTATAATTCTATATTTATGTAGTTATGTATTTTTTAAAAAATTTTGTAGCTCCATTTTTTCATAATGAATTGTTTCATACTTGTGTCTTTATGTAGTTACGTTTTTATGTTTCATATTTTCATAGTTATGAATTTCTGTAGTTCTGATTTTCTGTATTTCTCAGTTCTTAGTTTTTATGTAGTTACTTATTATATTTCTTAGGTTCATATTTCCATAGCTCTGTACTTATGTAGTTCTGTATCTTTGTATTTCTTATGTTCATATATCTATAGTTCTGTATTTCTTAGTTCCACATTTATTTTCATAGTTCCGTAGTTCATTAGACACGTTTCATAGAACTATATTTATGTAGTTATGTATTTTTGTATTTCATAGTTTTATATTTCCATACTTCCAAACTTCTGTACTTAGTAGGTCAGTAATTCCTTACGTCTGCATGCATGAAGTTATTATTATGTAGTTCCATATTTTTGTATTTCATACCTTCGTATTTCCATAGAAACATATTTCTGTAGTAATATATTACTGTATTTTGTAGGTCTGTAGTTCCACAATTCTTCTATTTATTATTTCTGCATTCAAGTAGTTACATTTCTATGTATTTCGTAGTTCTGTATTTTTGTATGTCCATATTTTTGTATTTCATAGCTTCATACTTCCATAGTTCTTAATTTCCATAGCTATGTATTTCTGTATTTTGTAGGTCCATAGTTCTCTATTTCTTGGTTCCACATGAATGGAGTTCGTATTTTTGTATTTCATAGTTTCCTGATATCCATATCTTTATAGTTACATTTTTTTTTTACATATTTGTGCATTTCTAGTAGATTAATCTCACCTGTCACTTCTTACCTTCTTACCTTCTTGCTACTTTACCTGTTTAAACTGTCTGAGTTTCCAGAGTAACGCATTCTGAGCCATAGAGCTCCATATTATTGTAATTCATTCATAGTTTGCTCTGTCGATAGCTCCGTATTACTGTAAAATTGTACCGTATACTTCATATGAATGAAATTGAAAGTAACCTGAAGCTTGCACACTTGGCTTGAGCAGACTGTTATAAATTTGATATATATTTTTAATTGAAAGTAAAATAATAACGCTGTATAGCTGAGATTCTTCTGGATATTTCAGTTCTTTCCTGTGAGATGTAGTGTCTTCTCTGTGTCTCGGTAATGATTGTCTACAGCTGCCACCTCACTGCTGGGTATTTCCCCGTCTTCTGTACTAATGTGGAACAAATGGCATGTTTTCAACCATCTCAGGCTCCTTACTGTGTCTGATCTGCTCCGATCTGGCGCCGAGGCTGCTTTCATTTTTCACCTGGTTTATGGTGTGAAACGTAAAATGATCGCCTCCTGTTATACTTCTGAGAGTTCATTATGGTTTTAACACAGATATTTAAGACTTAAAACATATCTTATTGTAATTCTCCCCATTTCTAGTGAAAAAGAGGAACGCTGTTAAATTCAGATATTTAATGATGGTATTACCACTGAATAATAAAATTTCACTGTTGTATGAAAAGCTACAGACCCTGAACTCTCAGAAACCATCTGTACTTTAAACTGAACACTGGCTGAACCTGGAGTGATACAGGGTAAGATTTATCACTCCTTCCTCTGACAGGATTCCCGAGAACTGGAATGAGTTCATAAGCCAAGTAAAGTTTTCACCCTTGTGGAATTTTAACCTGGCAGACTCTGAGTATAAAATAATATCATACTACAAAAAAAAATAATAATCATTTTGGCAATAATACTTGACTGTGGTGATGTGATCATTATTTCAGTTCTTTCCAAGTACGTGATGTACGCACCTGTACAGACACGGTGAAACATGTGACACATACCGATTAATTATTGCGCATGTATTCGCATTGTCTCGATTTCTCCTTCTCGGTGTATGGTGATGGGTTTGTTTGCGTTGATTCCATGAGATTTAGTTTCACACGCTATGTGATTGCGTTCTGGTCGTGTCTCCGCCCTGCCCTGTGATTGGTCTCTTACCTAATGTGTGCACCTGAGTTTATCTGCTGATTAGGCCATCTTTATCCTCCTTTGTCTTGTAGCGAAGTCATGTTAATTGTACGATTGTACAACAGTTGTATTGGTTTTGATCTTGCTCAGGTTTTCCATTTTGGAATTGATGGATTATGATGATGATTTTTTGGATTAGCCCTAATAAATGACACGATGACTTCATGCACTTGCGTCCTGCCTTAGCCATAATCAATAATAATCAAACGAGTACATTTTGCACATCGTACAGTACGTACTGTAATTAACACATACAGGAAGTATATAATGTGCATCCCATTGGTTTTTGGTGTTTAAACCCACTACAAAGACCATATTTCTGTTCTGTGCCTGCGTGAATGGAAGCAACTCTCCACACCAGTAGGGGGCAGTAATCTGTATTTTAAAATATATATATGAATAGAAAGATACACGATTCATTATTTCCACACAACAGCGTTGGTAGTTATTTGGTTCGGTACAGCTCAACAATGAATAATAAACAATAAACAGAACACCAAACAAAGTGCAAGACAGGACAAGACGATAAAAAAGTGCAAAAATTAGCGAAGGAGTAGTTGTGCAAGAGACTGCAGTAGTATTTGTGAAAGCAGCAGCAGTGGTTGGAGTTGCAGTGTAATACAGTACAGGTTGTGGGGGAAACATTATGGCAGTGCAGACGGGAGGATGGGAGGAGCTGTAATATGACATGTGCTGGGTGGGAGGGATCAGAGGACATTGTTAGGGCTCTTTTCTGGATATATTTTATGTACAGGGATTGCACTGATGTCTGATTATCTTGGTGTGGTAGTCCATGTTTCTGTATCAGGCCGTAAAAGAGGATGTAAGGATCAGGATATGTATCAGCAGCTGCTTTCTACAGAGACAGCCGAGTCTCTGTTGGGCCTTCGTGATGATTGAAGTGATATTCAGGCCCCACTTTAGCGAGCTGCTGATGTGTGAGCCCAGGAATTTAAATGAGTCTGTGATGGTTATTGGTTGATTGCCAGTTCTAACAGGATCTTTGTGGTTTGGGGATTTTTGGAAATCTATCTACTGATGAGTTCCTTGGTTTTGGAGGTGTTGAGAACAAGCCAATTGCTCTCAGTCCATGTCATGGCTCGGATCACTTCCTCAAGTCAGGTCAGGTCAAGTCAAGTGGAGTTTATTGTCATTTCAGCCATATACAAGTACACAATGAAATGAAACAACATTTCTCCAGGACCAAGGTGCTTCCTGATAGTAGGACGACTGACAGCGTTATCAGCGGATCTGTTGGCTCGGAAGGCAAACTGCAGTGAATCTATAAGTGATGAACGACGACAGAGACAGTGTCATTGATAATCAAACAGAATATCAAGATAGTACTAAATCTTTGGCTTATGAGCCAAACAAACAAGCCTCGCTACCATTTTCACACCACTGTGAATAGATTTAACCACGATACCTGTCCTAACTTTGCTGAAAAATCCAGTTTGGTACGAGCTGCTCGACTATCTTTCCCAGCTGGTAAGATGTTTTCCAGCCTCGATATTACTTGATTAAATTACATCGTTTCTTTATTTTCTTAAAAACAACATGTCTATGATGTAGCTGTAATTCAGAAACTGTTTCTACCAGTACCTACCTGCTGGGAAAGATGGTCTACCAGTATGAACAGCTTGGGCTGGAGGCTGGCAGGAGTTCTCTGAGTCTCTGAATCAGGAGTTCTCACTCAAGACTGACGTATGACAGAGTGTTTAAATTCAGAACTTCAGCTCTGCTGTAGCTAGCTATCTTCTTCTTTTGTACAGATGGTAGCTAGGCTATTTTTTTGGCATACTGTTTAGTTATACTGTTCATTATACAACTGATTGGCATCTGATCCAGGGATCTGACTGAGATCTGATTGGGATCTGATCCTCTAATCTGATCTGGGACGTTCATCACTCCACTTGTCTGTGTTCGCTATGTAAAATTCCACTTCCCAGTTCAAAACCGTTACTACAGTAGAGTTAGCAACGTCACCAGCGGACATGGCAAACGATGCATTTCAGCAATATCACTTTTGATTTAAAATATTAAAGCTCATCGGATGAAGATGAAAACGAAGAAGTGAAGCAATTTCACCAGAAGCACCTGTAACAGGAATGTACAAATCAATGTGAGCTAGCTCTAAAGTGAGCATGGCTTTCTCGGGATCGATTTCCGCTAGTGGAGCAAAAATAAACAGACCATTTGGACACATTGCGTCTGAAATCTGACTTACTCGATATTAATTTCTTGTTTATTGCGTGATAGCTAGTGTCATAGCTACCATCGTACTGTATCGTCTTTACACTGGGTTTAAACGCAACCTTCCACAGAAGATGTGAACCACCGGGAGGTGACCATCGGTCAAACTGAGCTGGTGATCGTTCCTCAGGAACGGGTTTTGTAACAGTGAATAATAGTAGCGGTATGAGGTTAGAGTCAAAACATTTGCACAGTCCATCATTAAAACGAGTCGTCTTTTGGTGTAATAACTGTAATAACAGCTCAGGCGCAGCCAGACGAGTCCGATGTTTGGTTTCACCATGCTTATAATGCTGAGGGTTGTGTTTTTAAGGCCAGTTCGATGTCCTGCTCTCGGTTATTAAATTTGCAGGAATTTGCATAGAAACCACCTCGTGGAAATATCGGAGCTGTGGATGGAGATGATTTTCTTTTAGTAATCTGAGCAACAGGCATTGAGTAATTCAGCATTACTGATAATCAGCAGCTCTTTCTCTTCTTATTTTCAACATCTTACTAAATGTTGATTAAGATATTTATTATTATTATTATTATTTTCCTATAACAGAAGTGTTTTAGTCCTCTGACTGTAACAAAGTGCTGACACTGGAGACTCCTTCCGTAAACATTGGATAAATAAATGTCTCCTTACAGAGAATTTATGCATATTTTTTAATCAATTTCTGTTACTAACTAGCAGATTAATAAGCCTTTAGCACTTTGGACACTTGAGATTTGCGTTATGGGTGATAATATATTAAAATACCCTGAGAATATCATCATCAACTACGAAATAGCACTAAACTATTAGTAGACTGAATAGTAAGTAGGGAACAAATTAAAAACCTGCTGTGGTAAAGTACTGTGTGTGTGTGTGTGTGTGTGTGTGTGTGTGTGTGTTTTGAATTTGGACGTCTTCCTGATTCTTTATTATGTTTGGATTACAATTTGGATTTGTTTAAACTGATTCTTTGTCATGAACTTGGACTTCATACCTGATTAAATTCCGGCCCTTTTGTCTTCCACGTCTGTTTAGTTAATAAACATCACGTCCTGCGCTTCGGGTCCAGCTCCGTGAGCGTGTGCGGTGTTTTTTTCCCGCTCTAACACACCCAGCTCGATCGGATGATGATCCGCTTCTGTTGACTCAGGTGTGAAACCAAAAGCTGATGTTTCATTTCCAGCTTGACTCACCGCAGTACAGGAAGGTTTCAGGTCCATGTGTGAGGAACATTTCACTCCAGGAATTATTCTTGGACCTCCTTTACATTATTCAACCATTGAAGTGAAAGCTACTTTAGTCATCCACACTGAGTGTGAGTGTGCTGTATACCGCAGCGCTGTTGAATTCTGCATTAATATAAACCTGCGCTGCTCTTATAGAAAATTAACATACACATAAAAGCGATAGGAGAGTTTTGGGGATAATGTTTGAAATGTCTAAGGTTAGGATTTTAGACCTTTTTTTTTTTTTTAAGGTTCAGTGACAGTGGCTTGAGGTTTGGATTACTATTAGACTATTATACTGTGTGTGTGTGTGTGTGTGTGTGTGTGTGTGTGTGTGTACTCTCCTTCTGTTTCTATTTTGTCTGGGTGGAACGTTTGATTCCTTTCTTATTATGTGACTTTCCAGTCGTTAGAGCTTTCCTCTATTTTTTATTCCGTTTTCACCTTTCTCTCTCTCTCCCTCTCTATCTTCCTCTCTTTCTCTCTCTCTCTCTCTCTCTCTCTCTCTGTTTCTCTGTGGCGGTTTGGAAATAAAGCGCCACGTTTCTCTCTTGCTCGCCTGTAAACTTGGACGAGGCACTTATCCAAAAGGTCACAGTAATGACAGCTTATCAAATTAAGCGTTTCGGAGTGTGCCGGCTGTTCCTGGATCCGTTAAAGCTTTTTTTTTTTTTTTTTGGATGAAAATCTGCTCACAGATCAGCACTCCTGATTCCGCCGTGTGAAGGAAAGGCCATATGTGCAATCTGGAGAAGTGTTTAAAGGAAATGGAAAGATTCAGGAAAGAAGGGAGACGATGATGAACCTCAGGGCTTCAGCTATGTCTCACTTCACTGAGTGATTATTAAAACATGCTGCTTACACACACAGTGTGACCAGAGTGTGTGTGTGTGTGTGTGTGTGTGTGTGTGTGTGTGTGTGTGTGTGTGTCAGACGTGATTCAGAAGTGGCTTTCAGAAGTTTAATTTTGCTTTAACCATCACTGCTTATCCCATGATGTGTTTGTGGTTGTGATTGAAATGATTTTGTATTAGTGAGGCAGAAATAGGTCACAGTCAGCTGTCCCATGAGGGCGTGGCCACCTATCAGTTAGCTCATCGGGGCGTGGCCACAGCTTAATCAGTCCATCAGGGCGTGGCCACAGCTTAATCAGTCCATCGGGGCGTGGCCACAGCTTAATCAGTCCATCAGGGCGTGGCCACAGCTTAATCAGTCCATCAGGGCGTGGCTACAGCTTAATCAGTCTATCAGGGTGTGGCTACAGCTTAATCAGTCCATCAGGGCGTGGCCACAGCTTAATCAGTCCATCAGGGCGTGGCTACAGCTTAATCAGTCTATCAGGGTGTGGCTACAGCTTAATCAGTCCATCAGGGCGTGGCCACAGCTTAATCAGTCCATCAGGGCGTGGCTACAGCTTAATCAGTCTATCAGGGTGTGGCTACAGCTTAATCAGTCCATCAGGGCGTGGCCACAGCTTAATCAGTCCATCAGGGCGTGGCTACAGCTTAATCAGTCTA
>CM074962.1:1703045-1717998 GCA_037577455.1 Pangasius macronema
GTCCATCAGGGCGTGGCCACAGCTTAATCAGTCCATCAGGGCGTGGCCACAGCTTAATCAGTCCATCAGGGCGTGGCCACAGCTTAATCAGTCCATCAGGGCGTGGCCACAGCTTAATCAGTCCATCAGGGCGTGGCCACAGCTTAATCAGTCCATCAGGGCGTGGCCACAGCTTAATCAGTCCATCAGGGCGTGGCCACAGCTTAATCAGTCCATCAGGGCGTGGCTACCAGGTACATGTTACATGCAAGTAGTATATATTTAGTATAATAAGGACTGGGATTAGAATTTTACTGATTAAATATTTGAATAAATATTAATTATATATCGCTTTTCTAATTATAAATCCTAAAAATGATATTGAATGTAACAGTTTTCAGAAGTAGCTTTGCCTGCTATATGTAGCATGCTAATTTATACACTATATAATAATCCAGATGTTAGCTCCTAGTTCATTTATACGATTGTTTCCTTTAGATTGTAGATCTTGGATTTAGTTTTAACCATAATTTAAAGTCCCGCTGTTAATCTCGTTATGTTTTCGGGTTTATGCTCGGAATCATTTTATTGCGTGAAAGAGAGATCTCATGGCTGTAGCAGACATGTGCCGTATATCTTCTAGCAGGAGGTCTGTGGTAGTTGATCCCGTTTGGAATCCCGTTCTCTCTGCTATAAAACTGATTTTGGGTCCTCCTGTGGAAAGCGTTTTGGAGCTTCTGGATCTTTTCCAGCTCATAAAACTGAATAAAGTGTGGAGCAGTGACTTGTAAGATGGGCAGGTGATTCAGACGAGTCCCACGCTGTGGGGGGAGATTTCCTCCAGCTTGTAAAAAAAAAAGAGAGTGATGAAGGGAAGGAGAGCGTGAGGAAAGACGACGAGGTGTCAAGTGGGTCAGCACCTGCAGGGAAAACATATGAAAGTTAAATTTTTTTTTAAACATGAAAAGAAGTTAGGAATTTTCACAAATGTTCACTTCCAATGTGTTTCCCAGTGTGACGAGTGCTACGCTGATGTTTGTGTTTCGAGTTCATGTCATGCGCTTTGGTTAACGCTACAACGTGCTTTTATTTCTGTTCTGTCATTGACTGTTTATCCTACTGTGTTCACCTGTTCTGTGTTAAGCCTTTGCTTAGTTTGTCTATTTCTGCCTTGTGGTTTCTATTCATCACCAAGTTTTTGTGCATTTTTCTAGAGATATGTTCTGAGTTCTGTTTTCCTGTTTCCGTATAAATGTACATGATTTAACTCATGCCTAGTTTTTAACTTTGTTCATGGATTATCCCAGTTTTTTGTTTCCTACCTGTTCTTTGACCTACACTATGGACTACATTTTGGTTTGTGGACTCTAACCGCACGTTACAGGAATGCGTCAATCCCTATCTTATTAAATTTAATTGTGCAGTGAGTGTTTAATTACACTGTCCCATGGGCGCGACAGCAGTAAAAGTTAATATCACGCTTCTTTTAATATCTGCTGGGCCGTTTCCTGGTTGAGAGTACGCTGTACAGGTTTTTGCTTCTGCTTCTCATTGGAGCTTTTTCTTTTTTTCTTTCTTTTGTCTTGTGTTTGTATGTTTAATGTTTGTTTTTGGGTGTGCTTTCTGTGTTTTTGTTTTATTGTTTTTGGCCGTTTATCAAATTTGTCCGCTGGTTGTTGGTTGTGATGGAGCTCCATTCCCGAGCTTGAGCAGCAGGTTTCCTCATGTGTGATCCGTGTATGCTTGGATAGATTTCGGTGTGCTGTTCAGTTACTCGCGTTTGGTTCTATCATTCTGAGCTGTCTCGGGGCGCGGCCCTCTGTTCAGAGATCTGTCCGTGCTTGATTTGCGTAGCTCCATGGATCCATCCGTGGATCACAGCAGTGGTTCTCAGGGGTGCTTGGTGGTGTCCATTGGTGCCTGGTGTTGTTCACTGGTCCCTGATGGTGTTCAGTCATGCCCAGTGGTGCTTGGTGGTGACCAGTGGTCCCTGGTGGTGTTCAGTCATGCCCAGTGGTGCTTGGTGGTGTCCAGTGGTCCCTGGTGGTGTTCAGTCATGCCCAATGGTGCTTGGTGGTGTCCAGTGGTGCTTGGTGGTGTTCAGTCACGCCCAGTGGTGCTTGGTGGTGTCCATTGGTGCCTGGTGTTGTTCAGTGGTCCCTGGTGGTGTTCAGTCATGCCCAGTGGTGCTTGGTGGTGTCCAGTGGTGCCTGGTGGTGTTCAGTCACGCCCAGTGGTGCTTGGTGGTGTCCAGTGGTGCCTGGTGGTGTTCACTAGTCCCTGGTGGTGTTCAGTCATGCCCAGTGGTGCTTGGTGGTGTCCAGTGGTGCCTGGTGGTGTTCACTGGTCCCTGGTGGTGTTCAGTCATGCCCAGTGGTGCTTGGTGGTGTCCAGTGGTGCTTGGTGGTCTTCAGTCATGCCCAGCGGTGCTTGGTGGTGTCCAGTGGTGCCTGGTGGTGTTCAGTCATGCCCAGTGGTGCTTGGTGGTGTCCAGTGAACATTTCATACAGCTTATGAGTGAGTTTGAATATTTTAATGCTCATTTTGCTCACTGACTATAAAAGCTTATTATAAAGCACACAAAAAGTGTATACAGATGTTTGACTTTTGCTTCTTCATAGCTTCTCATCCAAACCGATGTCAGTGAACATTTTTAGATTTTCTGCATATTTACCAGCTGATGGTGAGCACTTTGGGCCACATTAGTGAATTTGTGTATAAGACTTCATTATAAAATATAGTAAGATAGATAACTGTGTTTCCTAAAGAGTGAAATTATTGCACATGTACATTTTTATCGACACAAACATAAACGTAACGGAAAGCTGTACTGTTTGATTCTATATTTAAACGTCGAGCTGAAGGTTTTTCAGTGGTTGTTATTCTGAAAGGGAAATTCAATGAAACTAATATAAATACTGGCACCCACACTTCACTTACTGTACACTGTAATATAGATTGTGTGTGTGTGTGTGTGTGTGTGTGTGTGTGTGTGTGTGTGTGTGTGTGTGTGTGAATGTGTGTGTGTGGTGAGGTCTGGCTCTACATTTCCAGCTGAATCATAGCGTTTGCTTCTCCTGAGGTTTGGTTTGCCCCGCGTGGTAAAAGCAAAGTTCAGCCTTCAAACACTTTAGTGGAAATTCTTGGCATGTTTTGAAGCCTCGAGAAAAAAAAAAACCCAACATCTGATTTTTATCTTAATGATGGTCCAAAACACTCCATTCGAGCGTTTATCCAGACCTGGTCGCAGAGAAGGTAAAACATTCCTCAGATTCCTTGGTGTGGAGATCGAGTCTGTGGATTACTATCACATTACATCTCATCTCACTGCAGTTAATTATATTTCTGTTGTTGATTAGAGTTTTGTAAGATAAGATTATAATCAGCACAAGAGGATCATTAGAGGCCTTGTTTATCGCCGGGTTTTCCATTGTAGGTTGGAGAAACGTCCTAATTCCCACCTCAAGAGTGTTTCTGCTGCCTCTAATCTTTAAAAAAATGGATGTGCAAGACTTTTATATATATGGAAAGTTTAAAGTATTTTTTACACTCTACACACAAAGGGCTGTATACAGAATTTTTGACTTAAGCTCAAAACTTATGTCAACATTTACATTGGGAAAGTTGCTGGTATTCAGAGTTGGGTTACGCACACACTTAAGTGGATTTTCTGGACTTATGAAGACAATGTTTATTTTGCACCACTATTTTATTAATCTACATTACACAACTGCAGTTTAGAAACTTTTATACTTTAATACTTTACTATACTTTTAAACTTTTTTAGACTNCGATTGTCATCATTTTGAAATGATGTCAATCCAAGACTCAGTGATTAACATCCTCTAACTTTCTGATTTGGAATTACGAGAATGCCATAAATATCGACTGAAAGGGTGCTTGGCCTGTAATTAAAAACTCTGTGAATTGGCTGTTACTATGGAGACGATAACGCTGTTATAGAATTCAGAAATCAGGAATTCAGCACAAGCGCAGAGAGTTTGGCAGTAAAATGTAGACGCTGGCTGTGTTCAGCTCCACTAAGCAAAATATTCAATTGAATTTTAAGTCAAAACTCTTTCCAAAGTCTTTAAGTTTTTCCGAGCAGTCAAACTGCTTTTCCATTCAAAGACAAAGATATATTAGATGTCTGAAAAAACACAAAAATGTGGAAATAACAACACACAGAACATATTAGGGGAATTCTCGAGTCCTGGCGTGGCCCCGGCACATTCTGGTGTTTTCCCTTCTTCCAGCGCACCTGATTTATAATTAACAAACTTGAACTATGCTGAAATGAGTGTGTTAGCGCAGGGAAAACTCCAGGAAATGTCCAGGACTGGGGTTGAGAAACACTTTATTTATGTTGCATTCAGTTAAAGCTCATAACTTAGAATTTCTGACCTCTGATTAGAAAAACACGCATAGTAAATAAGTGCGCAGTCTGTATTCAGACCTCAGATTTAAGGGCTGTTCAGAAGTTATGTAAGAGTTATGCGTGTGGGGGTGGAGTTTAAAAAAAAACAGAGGCGTGTCTCAGTTCAATTCTGACATTAAGTCCAGCGCCACTGGATGTTATCCTGAAATGTACATTTTTATCTGTAAATACAATTACTGAATGCCATTCAAGGCCAATATTAAATACATAAACAAGGCACTTTGTAACACATGGCATGAGCTAGAAACAGTGTGCAAGTGTGATAGATTTATTAAGGGCATTCCTGTAATCGAAGCCATAAATCCAGGCGATAATCCAGAAGATAATTCAAAACACAAAACTAGGACACAGCTCTAAAAACACAAGGGACTATGAAAACAAGACTTATAATCATGAGCACAACTGACAACATTTCACCAAGAAACAAAAGGGTGTACGTAGGCAAGCTAATGAAGAACTAATACAAAACAGGTGCACACAATTGGGTAACAAGCAATTGACGGGCCAGAAGGTGGCAACAGGACCAAACCAGAAACCAATATGGAGAAAAAGGCGACACAAAGGCGAGAATCTGTGACAACACTATTAATAAATTCATCTGCATATCACGTATCTTTTTTTTTCATTCAAGTTCCAGAAAGTCGAGAAGGTATCCACATTACGTGATATCAACATGGCCGCTCACACCATCAACACTAAACAGATGATCACTTCTCTAGCTTTAAATGAGATTATAGTAGTATTTGCTTTAGATCAGGAAACATACACACACACGTTAATGGGTTAAATCTATAACACTGACCGTACAGTCCACTGTTTTTAGAATCTAAACTCATCACTAATCTCACTAACATTAGCTGGCTAGCTTGCGACTACCAAAAGACAATCTTTCCATGATCCTGAAATGCTCTAAAGTACAATCCGCCTCCCTCACACACACTCCCACACTCCTGCCTCCTGCCTCTGTGGGTCAGATGGAAACGATGCGCCCTTCTCAGTGCCCTATTGATTTATTACTGCTCATCAGAAAGCTGCTAGTCAGTTTGACCTGAACAGAACTCAGGAGTACAGCGGGGACTCATGCAGGTCTGCGGTTTCAAGACTATTTGACGTCTGATCTCTGTGAAGCATTTCGTGGTCTGAGGAAACGCAGATGAAGTGTTTTTCCATGTGGAAGATGCCAAAGTTCTTAGCAAGAGCCTTTCTGGAGCTCCTGCTTTAATGACGAGAGGAAACACTGACACTGTAAACTGTAATAAGTTGATTTAACTTTAGGAAAAAAAGCAGGAAATGTTTGGGAAGAGACATAAGGAAAGAATGTTCATGTGCTTTAAGCTTTGTAACGGTAACTCAGATCAGGTCTTTCAGACCAAACTATTTTTAAATAGCTGCAGCAGCATAGAAAATTACAGCTAAATACCGCAAGGGATCCCTCTCCTTGTTGTTTCTTCTGTTGGTTTTGTCATCATGAGTGTGTCAGGGATTTTGCACGATGGAACAGGTTCCTATTTGCAAAATGTTTGAGATTCCTTAATCTAAGCAATGAATTAGATTTAGATTTATTGTCACATTACAGTTTACATGCAGTGGTTATAAATAGTATAAAATTATAAAAGTCGAGTGAAATTCTTCATTTCCAGATCTTCCCTTACGCTTTTGAGGAAAAAAATTTCAAAATCAACCCCTCTGAGGCATGAAGTACACTCGGGTGATTTTAATAATCTGAATGCAGAGCTCAGAAAATCCACTTAAGCATCATGTGCGCAACCCGACTCTGAATACCAGGAACTTTCCTCACATAAATTCTGATGTAACTTTTGGACTTATTTTGCTGAATCTGAATACAGTCCTGTTTTATTTTTGGTATTTTGACCCTCTAACTTTACTCACTGCCCTGTCATGTACCTCTTTTGCTTGTGTTTTGACCTCTGTCATGGATTACCCTCTGTAAAGACGCCAAACCGCCGTGTCCTGCCTTTACCTCCCACTCTGTAATGTACAGTGTGTCCACACTGTGATATATTTGATTTAACACAAAGACCACATTGAAGGCCTGGATCAAATGTGTGTGTGTTCCATCACCTCGTGGTCACTTCTGGCAGGATTGTAAAGCAAACTTTGAATTAGAATTTGTGGTTTTGGCATAGAAAGACGGGATCTGAGCATTTCGGGTATAATTACACAGAGTTTGTGTTCACATCTGTATTTTAATATATATGGGATATAAATCCTCTGAGTCTGTAATTCGCTTCAGGACTGAGTCAGAGCTGGCACTGCGTTAGCATGTGACCTTATGCTAACCCCATGTTCACGCTAGCGAGTGACAAGTCATTTGTGTCATTGTAGATTGTCTCTTGTTGGTGTGAGATAATCTCTCTTTAAATGTCGCTTTGTAGGTGAATCATGGCTCTGTGTTGAGAACGTACATAGAAAATTAACAACCACTTGAAACTTTGTTGTTTGCTAGAAAAACTTTTTTAAAAAAATGCTATTTTAAAGAGCGAGCTGAATGGGACAGGTTGGGAATGTGCTTAATGTGAAGGTGATAGACATTTTGACGACTCACTTACTCCATCCTGGTGGTCCAGCGTCGTCTCCTTTTACCAACAACGTATCACCTGTCAATCATCTCTCTCTCTCTCTCTCTCTCTCTCTCTCTCTCTCTCGGTCATATACTCTTTCCTTCTCTCCCATACAGGTCGGTTTTTCCTCTATTTTTGTCACACTAATGGTTTCCGATCCTCATACAATAAATAATATAAGACAAGGAGAACATGAGGAAAGACAAAACACCATTTTCCATTTATTGAAGGAAAAAGGTTAGATGTTATGCAACATCTATATCACCCATGTAGAAAGGTTTATCAAAGTTTATCACCTTTATCAGCAACAACTTCCCAACAAAACACTTCCGATACCTGGAGCCCAGTCTTTCACAGTGCTGTGGAGGAATTTTGGCCAACTCTCCTGTGCAGAATTGCTTTCATTCAGCCACATTGGAGGGCTTTTCAGGATGAACTCCCTGCTTAAGGTCCTGCCCCAGCATCTCAATGGGGTTCAAGTCACTTTGACTAGGCTGCTCCAAAACCTTCATTCTGTTTCTTTTCAGCCATTCAGAGCTGGACTTGCTCTTGGGCATCAGATTATGGACTGATGCCCGGACATCCTCCTTCAGCATTTTCAGGTAGAGCGAAGAATTCATTATTTTGTCAATTGTGGCAAGTCGCCCAGGCCCTGAAGCAGCAAAGCATCCTCGCATCATCACACTACCACCACCATGTCTGACTATTGCTATGATGTTCTTATTGGGAAACGCTATTTTAGCTTTCCTCATGCTAGACTTAACGGGACCCATTTACATTTACATTTATAGCATTTGGCAGACGCCCTTATCCAGAGCGACTAACATTTATCTTATTTATACAACTGAGCAATTGAGGGTTAAGGGCCTTGCTCAAGGGCCCACCAGTGGCAGCTTGGCGNGACCCATCTTCCACATAGTTCCACTTTTAAGTCATCAGTCCACAGAGCTTTATTCTGTACTGTTTTTGCCCAGTTTCTTTCTAATGGTGGAATCGAGAATCTTAGATATTCATATGTGTTCTTCTGTGACTTCCTGGATGAGTTGTTGATGCACTCTTGGAGGAATTTTGGTAGGCCGGCCACTTCTGGGAAGACTTGCTCCTGTTCCAAGTTTTCTCCATTTGGAGATAATGGCTCTCACTGTGGTTCACTGGAGTGTCAGAGCCTTAGGAATGGCGGTGTAACCCCTTTTCCACACTGATATGCCTGAAAAATCTTTCTTCAGGAATTTCTTCAGACCTTCTAGCCTACTTCACATTGCTGGAAACGTTCTATTAACTGTATTTCGTGTTTACTCAGGTTGTCTTTGTCTCATATTAAATTTTGGTTGAAGATCTGAAACAGTTTGACAAATAAAATGTGTAACAATAGAAGAAATCAGGACAGAGCAAATACTTTTTCACAGCACTGTAAACTTGTTCTCTATCTCCCTCTCTCGCAGACACTAGTTCGCTCTCTCATGCACTCGTTCCCTCTTGCAACACTTGTTCTTTCTCTCTCTCTCTCTCCCTCTCTCATACACTCGTTTTCACTCTCCCTCTCTCTCATACACTCTTTCCCTCTCTGTCACACACTCTTTCCCTCTCTCATGCACTTGTTCTCTCTCCCACTCTCATACTCTCTCCCTCTCACTCTCCCTCTCTCTCATACACTCTTTCCCTCCCTCCCTCCTTCTCTGTCATACACTCGTTCCCTCTGTCATACACTCGTTCCATCTCTCATACACTTGTTCTCTCTCCCTCTCTCGCATGCACTCGTTTTGTCTCTCATACACTCATTCCCTCACTCCCTCTTTCCAACTCTGTCATACAAAGTTCTCTCTCTCCCTGCCTCTTATACACTCGTTCACTCTCTCATTCACTTTTTCCCTTAAATCTAATTTTTCTCTTTCTTTCAGTGACTAAGTTACAGCAGTAGAGTTCAGAGTGTGTGTGCGTGTGTGTGTGTGTGTGTGTGTGTGTGTGTGTGTGTGTGTGTGTGCGTGTGGGTTGCCTGGGCAGAAGCTTAGTGCCCTACACTATGTGTAATATCACACACACACACACACACACACACTGTATTGCGAGTGTGTAGCCATGTGGAACCACATTAAGTTCAGTCTGGTGGTGTTTGGCCGAGGTTTAAAGTCACTTGTCTTGTTAGCGTGACCTTCTCAAACTTCACAGAAAACAGGAATCTCAAGTTTCTTAAGAGCCTGCTTGGAGACTGACGGCTCGACTCCGCCCACCTGAAACTCCTGGCGGCGAAAGGAAACAAATGGTGGGCTTTAGGTGAAAGGCACACAGGCTTCATTAGCATAACGGCTTTTTATGGTCAGCCAGTGGGAGGGGCCGTCTGTGAAGGATACACAGCTTCTCTCAGAGGGAATTAAAATTATGCAAATTAACAAAGATGAACCAAACTCTTTGCTTTTGAGACCAACTGTAAATGTAACGTTTTTATTATTAATGTTCACATATAATGTTGTTTAAGGATGATTTATTATCTTCAGGCTTCTGTCCCTATTGATCCAGCATGCTAACTGTCTAGCCTGTCCTGTTTATTCTCCATTTTCCTTATATGGTCATTATTTCCTGTTGCTAGTTACTCCAATGTTATGGTAGTTAATTACTCTGTTGCCATGGTAATTATTTTGCCACACCTGTTGTTTATTACCCTGTTGCCATGGTGATTAATTTGTCACGCTTGTTGTTTACTACTCTTTTTCCAATGGTGATTAATTTGTCACGCTTGTTATTTAATTACCCTGTTGCCATGGTGATTAATTTGTCACGCTTGTTGTTTAATACCCTGTTGCCATGGTGATTGTCACGCTTGTTGTTTATTACCCTGTTGCCATGGTAATTAATTTGTCATGCTTGTTGTTTATTACCCTGTTGCCATGGTGATTAATTTGTCACAACTCTTGCATTTTTCTCTGTTGCCATGATAGTTAATTAGTCTTCCCTGTTGTTTATCACCCTGTTGTTATGGCAGTTAATTTGTGAAACTTGTTAATTGTTACTCTGTTGCTGTGGTAATTAATGTGTCACATCTGTTGCTTGTTACTCTGTTGCCATGGTAATTAATTCTCTCTCTTTTTTTAAGTTAATAAGCAAAAAAACACAACATGTCATGTTACAGAGAAACCGTAAAGCGTGAACTCCTCTGTCCTGAAGATGTCGAAAAACAAAGTTACAGCTCCGACTGTTACAAAGCACTGACACTGGAGACTCCTTCCATAGATGTCTCCTTAAGTAAAGAAAATTCACCATATGAATGATTACACACGTTTTAAAAAAAGTTTATTATCAGCGGAGCCTCTGCTGTAAGAGTCCCTGTGAATGAGCGGTTGCTATAGAAACGATAACGCATCAGAGCGAGTGCGTTCATGTAAACCTGCGATGTGCAGCCTTCTTCCTCCTGAGCAGTGGGAGTGGATGCAGTAGTTCTCCCGGGTGCTTTACAGTGCTTCAGCTCGGTGTGTTTCTGATGAATCGGGGTGCGATCAGTGATCCGACTGCAGACCGCTGACACGGTGCGAGCAAAACTCCATCCAGCTTCTCTCAGCGTCCTCGCAACTCCATCCAGCTTCTCCATCCAGCTTCTCTCAGCATCCTCGCAACTCCATCCAGCTTCTCTCAGCGTCCTCGCAAAGCCGCACAACTGCTGTTCATCTTTTATTTACAGCCTCACCAATGTGATTAAAAGCTCCTTATATGGTGAACAGACCGATGTTCACCGTGCAGATCCTTATCTAATCAGAAAAAACTTCCCCAGAAGGACGACTGAAGAACTCTTAAGGATTTGAAGCTGCACACGTTGGGGCAGTCGTGGCCTAATGGTCTGAGAGTCGGACTTGTAACCTGAAGGTGAACCTGAAGGTGGTGGGTTCGAGTNGCCGCAGCTAAAATGGCTGCCCACTGCTCCGGGTGTGTGTTCACGGGTGTGTGTTCACTACTGTGTGTGTGTGTGCACTTGGATGGGTTAAATGCAGAGCACAAATTCTGAGTCTGGGTCACCACACTTAGCCACAAAGTCACTTCACTTCACTTCACGTGAAGAATTTCACCAAATCATGTCTACTCATAGGATTTATTCTTTATAAAAACCTAAACTAAATCAACTTTGTACAATTTTTGGTAATTTTGATGAAACGTGTTATCTAAAGCCACGGTCGGGTCTGTGAAGCGTAGTCCAGGGGTCTGAGATTCCCATCATTATTTAATAACAGTTTTAATAAAAATGGGGTTTATGGGTGGAAAGAGCTTTTACCCCCGGATACTGAAAATCCTTTCTGGCTCCAATAAGTAGCCAAAACTTTACTGTACTCGAGTAAATCTGTGCTGTGGAGGGTCTGTGATTTTTATTTAATTTTATTAAATTTAATTAATTAATTAATTTAAAAAATATATATATATATTGATTTCTTAATTTATTTGTTATTTATTTATTTATTTGTTTGTTTTTTATTTATTTGTTTTTTTACAGTTAAAGTGGTCCTTCGCAATTCTCTAGTCTAAAATAAAAAATTCCACACATTTTATTTATTTTATTACATTTTATTTGAATTTTATTTTTTACATTTTACAGGAGAGTTTCTTGTGCAGAACTGGGGAACGCCCTTGTCATGAGTTCAGCTATGAACCGTGCTGTGTGTGTGAAGTGATCCAAAGCATGTGTGTGTGTGTGTGTGTGTGTGTGTGTGTGTGTGTGTGTGTGTGTGTCTAACGCTCAGCCGATTCCTGGAAGGAGGACGAGTGACAAACAAACGTCTCTGGCTCGCGCTGTGTGTGTGACCTCACTGCTGAGGAACGAGGCTAATAAACCCACATGTGCTGGGACAGTTTCAGCTTCACGGATTTATTCAGAATAAAACAGCAGTGCAGTAAAAGGCTGAGGCTGTAATCCTGAGTGTGGGTCTGGTTTCAGAGTGAGGGACGGAGAAGGGAGGGAGCAAGCGGCGTTTCTTTATCTGTGGTTTTATCTCAATGGGATTTGGACGTGCTTTTCGGGGAGGTCTGGAGGAAAGCGTGCCAGTTTTCCACTCAGCATCTCCTACTGACAAACCAACGTCCTGATGATGTTATTTATCACTCCACGGGAGCGAGAGGAGCCGAGAAGCATGTGCTGATAATCTGTTACACAACATGGAAGGAAGACAGCACTTGAGGTCATGCTGAAGTTACTGTTATCACCCACAAGCTGATTATTTTCCTATAACAGAGTGTGTTTTATTCCTCTTACACCACAGCGACTTACAGACGGTTTAACTTTTTTTTTAATTAAACACATTGCGCATCATACTTTTTGTCCATTTATAGCTACATTTAATCTTGAAACAAGTTTGTTCCTGTTGTCATTTACGCCATAGCAGCTATAAACAGTCGTTCCCTCACCTGCGTCTCGTTTCTCTCCCTCTCCTGAAGTTTATAAGAGAAATAAAGTGCAGCTTGTCACGTTTCTGAGAAAACCATGAACTCACAAACTCCTCTGTCCTTGTCAAGTGCAACATGAAACAATGAAACAAACAAGAACTAGACACGCACAGCAACAACGTGAACACGCCGTGGACTAGCGACATGCTACAACAGAGAAATGAAATCTGAGGGAATTTGCATACAGCGATGTTCAGTGCTGATAAATAAACCGATAAGAAAATAAGGCTGTAACTCGACACTGAAATTCCCCCTGTGTGATTAATGTGAGCTAGTTTATCAGAAGTTCGCTAAGTGGCTAGCTAAGCTAGCTAATATTAGCGATGCTAGGCTGTTTGTGCTGCAGGAGGACTTGGGGGCGTGTCTAAATTTGAATATTAACAGATATGATGTAGATGTGAGAGTGTACGGTTATTTGAGTAGTGTTTATATATTTATAGTACACACTACGCTGCGTTTTATAGAAACGTTTGTCGTGCAGAACTGAGGAACAGCCTTGTGAAGTGATCTGAGATTTAACAGGGACGTTTTAAGAGTTTTTTATTTCCACAGTTTTGCACTCAGTGTCCCGTCTTGACTCTTTCTATGAGGCCCATGCTCATAATGAATTATACACCAGTTATAATTATTTATAAGCAAGAATTACTGTTGCATAAATACATTTATCAGACACATCCAGACCTACGGTCCCATGAATGTATTTATAAAGATGCATCATCATGAATACATTCATAACCATCTGACTAATTAACACTCATAAATCTGTTTATAATGCATTATGATCCCAGGTGTTGAAAAAGCAACTGCGTCACTTATAAGTACTTAAATAAACAAAAATATAAATGTAACTATAACTGTTATTATAATGAAGTACAGGTCTTGATGTGTGTGATAAATGTGTTTAGAGAAGAGTAATGCTAGTTTATTAATGATTATAAATAGTGCTATAATTCATTATGAGTATGCGCTGCTGAGAGGTGTTTAAGAGTGGACGTACCTGTAACAACTGCTGATAGCTGCTGAAATAAAAATAGATTTAAAAATAATTAATTGAATAGTTATTAAAATTAGAAAAATATTCGACATTATTTCTACATACATAGTTTTGAAATGTAAAAATGTTATTTTACAGTTAATTAAAAAAACAGATATATTTGTATTATTTTTGGCAGTGATTTTGCAGCAGGATGGAGTTGATCCTGGGGTTAATTTGCGTCCAGAAGAATCAGTTACGTGTGTTTACGTGGACACGTGTGAGATATTTTTCAGATGATCAGGATGAAGCGCTGATATGTGGAGTCCGCTGGAATAAAACAGCTCTGTTAGTTACAGGAGCATCAGCGTGTGGCCGCGTCTCAGCTGTGAACGATGACTTGCACGTGTTTCTGTAGCAAAGCATTATGGGTAAACTCATCTCCCCAGAGAGCACAGACTCTTCAGGATTCTCCGGAAAGGTCTGAGTGAACAAATAAAAAACAGGAACATGAGCGTTATGTTCGATTAACCTCAGAAACCCCAATCTGAGCCACTAGCAGGGTTTGAGTACAGTCTGTACTGATACCAGAGAGCCGTGGAATTCTGGGTAAAAACGTGTGTAATCACTGATATGGTGAAGTTTTCTTAAAGTGAGGAGACGTTTATGTAACATTTATGGAAGGAGTCTCCAGTGTCAGCGTATTATAACACAGTCGGAGGTAAAGCTAGAAATGTTATATAACTATTTTACAATAACACACACACACACACACACACACACACACACACTGTGTTTGTCAGTGTGTGATTGCGTTGACGCTTCACTATTAAAGAACGAGCCTCTCTGAAGGGTTTGTGTGTCTAAGCGAAGCTGCTCAAGTCGCGGTAGAATCGCGTCTTCAGTGTTTAACGCGCGCTTCGTTATGAAGCACCTAAATGTAAATGAAGCATGAATATTCATGAGCTTGGCTCTGATGAGGCTTTGATGGAACGCTGAAGGACCCGAGTGTTTCTGTACAATGTGCAGGGAGCCTCAACACGCTGAAAACACATGAAACCTACTTTAAACCACATTCGCTCTGCTTTAGAATAAAGCACGTTTGTCTGAATGAAACTGGACGCTGTAGCGTTAGGTTCTCTGTGTGAGAGGAATATGCAGATTAAACGTGACTTTATTACGCGCACGTTAATAGCTTGAGGACATTCTGTACAAGTGTGTCCGCATACTCCTGGCCCTATGGTGTGTTCATGGTACTCATGTACATCATTCGTACTGAATCTTTGCTCTAAAAGAAAATTATTCTCGTTAGAACTGATTTATAGAACAGTATAATAATACACAGGATCAATGTACCTCTAGTAACCCTGGGGTATAAATATCAGGTTGCACACATGTAAAATCCCTTTATCATCAAAAAAGCCCAAAGAATGTTGAACAGAAGAGAGAGAGAGGGAGAGAGAGAGAGAGAGAGAGAGAGAGAGACAGAGAGAGAGAAACAGAGAGAGAGAGAGAGAGAGAGAGAGAGAGAGAGAGAGAGAGAGAGAGAGAGAGAGAGAGAGA
>CM074962.1:1747241-1770955 GCA_037577455.1 Pangasius macronema
ATGTATACGTGTCCTGTAGGAATCTATACGTGTCCTGTAGGAATGTATACATGTCCAGTAGTAATGTATACGTGTCCTGTAGGAATCTATACGTGTCCTGTAGGAATGTATACGTGTCCTGTAGGAATCTATACGTGTCCTGTAGGAATGTATACATGTCCAGTAGTAATGTATACGTGTCCTGTAGGAATCTATACGTGTCCTGTAGGAATGTATACGTGTCCTGTAGGAATCTATACGTGTCCTGTAGGAATGTATACATGTCCAGTAGTAATGTATACGTGTCCAGTAGTAATGTATACGTTTGCTGTAGAAATCTATATGTGTCCTGTAGGAATGTATACGTTTGCAGTAGAAATCTATACGTGTGTTGAAAAAATGGCTGCAGTGTTTTGTGATTATGTTCTCAAACTTACTTGATTTCCTTTGATGGGCCGTACATCATGTTGATCTGAAGGCGTTTGGCGAACCTCAGCGTGAAGCCTGTGATCTGAGACACACGCAGAACAGTGCACCACACACATGCTTATTCTGGTAACCAAGCGTGAGTATTACCCATAATGCAGGCAAATGGAAGCTAGCAAGCAAATCTAATCTAAATCTAGCAGATGAATGCAAACCAGAAAGTGAAAGTAAAGTAGCAATCGAAAGTTAACCTAGCAAAGAAACACAAACCTACAAGTGAAAATTACCCTACAGAATAAAAGCTTGCCTAGCATACCCAAACTCACAAGCAAAAAAAACCTAGCAAGCTAACGCAAACTAGCAAGTGACCACAAACCAACAAGTGAAAGTAAACTAGCAAGCAAAAGTTAACCTAGCAACCAAACGAACACTAGCAACTGAATGCAAACATATGCAAGTGAAAATTACCCTTCAGAATAAAAGCTTGCCTAGCTAGCAAACACAAACTCAGAAGCAAAAACTAACCTCAAACTGGCAAGTAAACGCAAGCTAGCAAACAAACGTTAACCTAGCAACCAATGCAAACTAGCAAGTGAACGCAAACCTAGCAAGCAAACTCAAACTAGCAAATAAACACAAACTAGCAAGCGAAATCAAACCAAGCAAGCAAAAGCTCACATAGTAAAAGAAAACAAACTAGCCTGCAAACGCAAACTACATCTAAAAGTCCTGAACTGGGTTAGAGTTAGGGTTAGTGCCTTTAATGCCTTAGCAGGGTGTGAAGTTCGCTGACTCCTGCCCTGTTTAATGTTCTAGTGTGAACTTTTACCGGTTCCACGTCCAGATAGGTGGAGTGTTCCTCAGGGTTCGGGTCTAGACCATGAACGAGTTCCAGTATCTCCTTACTGCCATGGAGGAAATGAGGGAGGGAAATGAACACAGGAGAACCTGAAACACACACAAACACACATCTCACTACAGGAAGATACGCTCGGATGTAGCTGCACATTAAAAAGTCAGACAGTGCATTATATTCGTTACAAGCTGGAGGCTGGAGGCAAGTCTGAGTTCATGGTTTGTGTCTTTTTTAAAGGTAACCTAGTGAAGCAACACTAATGTAGCAAATGAAACAAAGGCGAACAAAAGATCTCCTAGAAAAGCAAAAGCTTACCTACATAGTGAGTGCAAAAATAACCTAGTAAGAAAAAGCTAACCTGGCGAAAGAATGCAAACTGGCAAGTGAAAAGCTAACCTAGCAAGCGAACGCAATCGCTAAGCTGGTACATACGCGCAAAGTAGCAAATGAAAACTAACTTACCAAGTGAAAGCTACCCTAGCAAACAAAATCTAACCTAACAAAAGGAAGCTTACATGGGAGACAAATACTTATCAGATAGAAAATGCAAACTAGCAAGTGAAACCTAGCAAGCAAAAGCTTACCTAGATAGTGAGTGTAAAGGACTGAGCAAAAACTTAGCAAACAAAACAGTAAACAAATGCAAGCTAGCTAATGAAACCTAACCTAGTGAGTGAAAGCTAACCCAGTGAGCAAAATCTTACAGGGATAGTAAAGACAAACTCACAAATAAAAGCTAACCTAGCAAATGCTAACTAGCTAGTAACTGATAGCTAGTCACTGGATCTTCTGTCAGACTCATACAAACTTCAAATTAGTCGATTAGCAAAGTTGAGACGTTCCCTCTGGTAGCGACACATTTTTCGGACCACATGTTCTTCGGGGCTCGGGACACGCGCGTCTTTCGTAATTCCGTGATACGTTGTACGTGGTTATTGGTGTTATCTAATCTTCTTAGTATTTATTAGTTTAATTATTTGTTTGTTTCTCACAGTTTCACTAGTTCGCTAGTCTTTTCCTGGATTTTTGTCGTTGTCCTACTCTGGCTGTGAAACACACACCTTTACACACTTTGACGTCGAGCACGCCAGCCAGCGTGCAGTTCCTGGTGATCTCGGTGTTTGTGCAGTAGCACCGGTTGTCTGGATTGTCCACGGGGGAGGCGAAGGTCTTTGGTGGCAGCATGTAGCGATACACCGTGATCCCTTTCAAATCCACGCTGCTTTCGAAATCGGCTGAGACGGACCTGAGACAAAAGACACAGAGGGAAGGGGAAGGGTAGAAAAAAAGAAGAATGAAGAAATGGACAAGAAGTGAGGAAACGTTGAGCCATCCAGTGTGTTTAAATTCTGATATGGTGAAGCCTGACCTCTGCTGGAGCCATGGCGCAAATATATTTTTAATGTAATTTAATATTTTTAATCATGTGAAGTGTAGCTTCACAATCAAATCTCAAAGTTTATTTAATACATAACGACGTCAGGCTCAGTGGATCAGTGAACTCTGCTACAGCTACGAGATGTTTAAAACCAGGATTTCAACTTGGAATGCTAAACTGAAACAAAAGCAAACTAGCAAGCGAAAGCTAACCTAGTGAAATAACTCAAACTAGCAAGCGAAAGCCACCCAAGCAAGTCAAAGAAAACTAGTGAGCACAATGTCACCTTACAAATGAACACAAAATAGTACCTAAAAACAAACTAGTAACCAAAAACCTAGCAAGCAAAAGCTAAATTAGCAAAGAAAAAAACTAGCAAATGAAATTAACTACATGAAGTTCACTACAAAAACTAACCAAGCAAATGAAAGCTAATCTATTGAACAAACACAAACTAGCAAGTAAAGGCTAGCTTAGCAAACAAACACAAACTAGAAAGCAAAAACCTAACAAACAACAGCTCACCTAGAGAACAAAAAAACACATACTAGCAAAAAAACAGTAAGTGAAAGAAAACTAGCAAGCAAAGGTTTGTGTAATGAACGAAAGCTAAGCGAGCAAACAAAAGCTAACCTAGAAAATAAAAAATAACCTGGGGAACAAATGCAGCCTAGCAAGCGAACACTAACGCAGCAGAAGCTAATGTCAAAAATTTAAGCTAACCCAGCAAGCAAAAACTTACCCATGAAATGAATACAAACGAAAGACGTCCTAGCAAACAAAAGCAAACTAACAGACGAAAGCTAACGTAGCGGATGAAAGCTAGCCTGGCGAGTAAAAGGTGCGAGTGCTGATTAATAAAACACACCTGCAGATATCTGAGGAGAAAAAGTACAATGACGTCTTCTTGTCCAGGAACGGAGCGAAGGACGAGCCGTCTGTACACACACACACACACACACACACACACACACACACACACACACACACATACAAGTCAGTCTCTAAATCTCTAATAATAAACATAAAAGTCTGCTTTCTGCTTTAAATAATTTTATAATTATGCTTCGGTTCTAAACACTAGGGTTCTTACTAGAACCTCAGGCACGTCCCAAACCACACGTTCTTTAAAGAACCCTAGAATGAACCAGAACCCTGACGTTTGGGACGCAGCCATGAGTGTGAGAGAATAAAAGCTCACCTGTGCCATTGATCATATCACAATATGTATCGTTCCAGTAGGACAGAGACCTAAAACACAAACACACACACACACGCACACACACAAACACACACGCACACACACACACACACACACACACACACACACACACACACACACACACACACACACACACACACACAGTCAACCACCGCCTGTCTTTAAAAGTGCAGTAACTGCTGTTTGCTTGTTTACTTGTTTACTTCTTCTGCATGTGTCACTGGTGCAGTTGCTATGACAACAGTCCACCCAGTCCTGATCACTACATTAGTATGCAAGAAGACAAACCCAACATCTCCATCTGTCTGTCTGTCCATCTGTCTGTCTTTTTATCTGTCTATGTTCTTTCGTTTTCTCTGTTGATATGATAAATATTTATTTTAAGCACATCAGTCCGTCTGTCTATCTGTCTGTCTATCCATCCATCCATCCATCCATCCATCCATCCATCCGTCTGTCTCTTTGTCTTTCTATCTTTCTATCTGCCTGTCTGTCTATTTGTTACATATTTATCCAAGAGTTTATCTACCTGTATATGTGTCTGTCTCTCTATCTGTCTGTCTGTCTATATACCTGCCTGTCTATCTGATAACAATAAGAATAATATGAATTTATCTTCCTGTCTGTCCATCAGTCTGTCCATCTTTCTGTCTGTCTCTCAGTCTGTATCCAACTCTCAGTCTGTCTGTTGGCCAGTCTGTCTGTCTATCCGTCTGTTCATCTATCTGTCTGTCTGTCTATCTGTCTGTCTGTCTATCCGTCTGTTCATCCATGTCTGTCTGTCTATCTGTCCATCAGTCTGTCCATCTTTCTGTCTGTCTCTCAGTCTGTATCCAACTCTCAGTCTGTCTGTTGGCCAGTCTGTCTGTCTATCCGTTTGTTCATCCATCTGTCTGTCTGTCTATCCGTCTGTTCATCCATTTGTCTGTCTGTCTATCTGTCTGTCTGTCTATCTGTCTGTCTGTCTATCCGTCTGTTCATCCATTTGTCTGTCTGTCTATCTGTCTGTCTGTCTATCTGTCTGTACATCCGTTTGTCTCTGTCTATTCATCTGTCTGTCTGTCTGTCTGTATATCCGTTTGTCTGTCTATCTGTCTGTTCATCCATTTGTCTCTGTCTATTCATCTGTCTGTCTGTCTATCTGTCTGTTCATCCATTTGTCTGTCTGTCTGTACATCCGTTTGTCTGTCTATCTGTCTGTTCATCTGTCTGCATTTCTGTCTCTCTCTTGGTCTGTCTATCCATCTGTCAGTCTGTCTGTCTGTCCATTCATTTATCTGTGTATCTCTCTCTCTCTCTCTTTATCTCTCTGACTATCTTTTTTGTCAGGAGGTTTCATCCACTAGAGGTGCTAGAGTGCTGCGCTACCTGTAGCTAACAGCACAAAGCCCTAAACATTTAAACAATTCTCACATTATAACTCTGTGTGTGTGTGTGTATGTGTGTGTGTGTGTGTGTGTGTGTGTGTGTGTGTGTGTGTATGTGTGTGTGTGTGTGAAGACAGACTCACTGCTCAAGGTTCCAGGAGTTGATGGTGGAAACTTTTTTGATGTCGTCTTTGCCTGTGAAGACGCTGTAGGGGCCGTCGTAGGTTCCGTTATACTGACACACAAACACACGTTATCTGTCTGTCTACACACACCTGTACATCATGTCTACACACACGCTGCTGAGTTCTGCACTCTGATTGGCCAGAAGGTCTTGATTCATTTTCTAGAACAGCAGCTCTGACAGTTGTGCAGGTTTATATTAATGCGCTCGCTCTGATACGTAATAATCGTTGAGACGATGAATTTCTTTTAAAGTAAGGAGACGTTTATTTATCACTTATGGAAGGAGTCTCCAGTGTCAGCCCTTTGTAACAGTCACAGTCTTCAGGACAGAGGATAAAAGACAACAAGCTGCGTTTTTTTTTCTCTTATTTACCTCAAGAAAGAAAATAAGAGAGGCTGGTGAGGGAACGATTGTTTATAGCTGCTATAATAAATGGATGAAAATGATAACACGTCTGTGGGGATGTGCTGTTATAGGAAAATAATCAACTTTGTTTAACTTTGTGGATTATTCTTTTTGCCGTATTCTTTATTTAAACTGTCTAAACACGGTGTAAAGTCTCGTACCGGGTAAAAAACTCCCAGCACTCCTTTGAGCATGGGGTCTGTGTAGCCCCATAACATCTCCTTCACGCTTCTCTTCTGAAACAGAGACGAGCCGCTCAGCTGGATCATGATATTAGCCATCCCGTGATTTATCAGACTGTAGACACCCTGAAACGAAAACAAAAAACAAAACTCATCAGGACTGATGAACACTGCACTGTGTAGAAGCTTAGCTGTGCCGTGTCCTGACCTGTCTCTTTTTTAACGAGAGAAACTCGTGCATGCCAGAATGTTTCTGCAGTATTTTAAATTCCTGCTGATTAACGTTTACAGGGTCGGTGATGAAAACAAAACTCACTAATACACATTAGATTGTAAAGATTGCTGTGTTTGCCATTGATTTGATCGGAATAATGAAAAAAGTAATAAATGTATTTATTTAGCAGCTAAAGTTAGAACTGTTTTAGCGTCTCACACACACACTAGCTCACACACACTTGAGATGCAGCCCCTTTAACAATGATGCAACTGTGAGAGATAAAAGCTGAACAGCTCTGTGAATGATCTCCGTCCTCTCTGTGTTTATTACGAGGAGTTACGCCATAAACCCTCACATATAATCTTACACAGAATGCACTGCTGTAACCCTACAACATGAAAAAAACTACACACAGAGAGAGAGAGAGAGGGAGAGAGAGACAGACAGAAGGAGACAGAGAGAAAGAGAGACAGAGAGACACACACAGAGACAGAGACAAGGAGAGACAGAGAGACACACACAGAGACAGAGAGAGACAGAGAGAGAGACACACACAGAGACAGAGAGAGACAGAGAGACACACACAGAGACAGAGAGAGACAGAGAGAGACAGAGAGAGAGACACACACAGAGACAGAGAGAGACAGAGAGAGAGACACACACAGAGACAGAGAGAGACAGAGAGAGACACACACACAGACAGAAAGAGACACACACACAGACAGAGAGAGACAGAGAGACAGACAGAGAGATAGAGAGAAAGAGAGACAGAAAGAGAGAAACACAGACAGAGAGAGACAGAGAGAGAGAAAGACAGAAAGAAAAAGAGAGACAGACAGAAAGAGAGAGAGAGATAGAAAGACACAGACAGAGAAAGACAGACACACAGAAAGAGGGAGACTGTGTGTATGTGTGTGTGTGTGTGTGTGTGTACATGTTTGTGTACATCTTTGTGGTGTGTGTGCATGTACAGAATATGTATGTGTGTGTATATATACTGTGCTTGTACTGTGTGTGTGTGTGTGTGTGTGTGTGTGTGTGTATTTAGGAGAGTAGGTAACACACAGCCACAGCGAGGTTCAGTGAGGTCACCACGTCCTCCTCTGCTCCTACAGACATGCTCGGCTCGAAGATGGCTCCTGACGGCAGCAAGAAGGACACGGTGTGGTTCTGGTAGAACGTCACGTTCTCTTTGGGGATGTACCTCGTCCTGAGGAACGCAGAACACACGGAAGGAAAGAGCTTCAGTCGTAATTCAGATCATAAGCAGCACATCATATAGATTTTGTGTCTTGTCTCGTGTAGTGAACATCTTCAATTCATCTTTCAGAGTGATTATAATCAATCAGTGCTATGTCATATGATGTCATCAATGTGAGCCTCTTACATCACCACTCCTGAGCTGCTCGAGAAGTCCTTCCAGATTCTGTAGGTCTACATTTCAGAACATAAGACTAAACTTTTTTTCCCCAAACAAAATAATGAAACATCGATGACCAGGAGCTTGTATGCGTAGCTAGCGAATGTTAGATCAGCAGGCTAGTCAGCTAGAAATACTATGTTCTGGTTACACAGCTTCAGATTTTACAACTTTCTAAACAAATTCTCTAAATTCTTTTAATTTTACGCACCGAAATATACCGTAGCGCTAAACAGCCACTGTCTGCTACCACTACTACTACTACTACTTCCAATAATAATAATAATAATAATAATACTAATAATAATAATCATCCTTTTTATATACCACTATATAGTACGTTACATAAAAATAATAATCAGACAAGGAATTCAATAAATAAATAAATAAATAAATAAACGTATATATTATATATTAATGTCACAGACCCTGATTCATTTTACTTCAGAACATGATTTTATTTTACACATGCAGTTATGACACTCTTCTGTGTGTTATAGTTATCATCAGCCCTGCTCTCGACCAATCAGAACACACTTTCAGACTCATCTGAGAAGTGTAATTAGACAAAATGGCCTTAGTGTTTGATAACCGGTGAAATAAAGACAGTTCGTGATTCCCCTCTGAGACTTTTGAACCCGACTGAGGATTATATAAAGATAATCAGATCAGATTAGCGGAGTTATTAAACAATATCTTTACAATGTTTCGTCAGATGTGTTGGTAAATTACTAATAAAACCCTCTGTGTAGTTCAATTTTGGATTTATCCAGCTAGATATATAGCTGAAATTCCTTTACACAGACAGCGTGAAGTACAAATCAGACAAAATGATCAGGAATATCAACATGAGTTTGCATATTATTAAGAAAATACATTATATGGCTAAAATTATGTTTTGTCTAGCTAGCATGTAGCTGCTAATTCGTATATAGAGACACTGTAAAGACACAGTGACAGTAAAAAAAATATTTATGTATGGAAAATTATGATTCATCTAGCTAGCATGTAGCGATAAGGAGAATATAAATTCTTCTGTAAGGACAATGTAGAGACACAGTGACTGTAGAAACGAGACAAAACTATCAGGAATATCAACATTTACCTCAGATGTGTTGGTAAGCTATAAAGAAAATACATAATATGGCCAAAAACAGGATTTATCTAGCTAGCATGTAGCTGTTAATTCTTATATACAGACACTGTAAAGGCACAGTGATAGTAGAAATGAGACAAAACTATCAGGAATATCAACATTTACCTCAGATGTGTTGTTAAATTACAAAGAAAAGGCTCTGTATGGAAGAAAACACCATGTTTGTCTAAAATTATGATTCATCTAGCTAGCATGTAGCTGTTAATTCTTCTATACAGACAATGTAAAGGCACAATGACTGTAGAAATGAGACAAAACTATCAGGAATATCAACATTTACCTCAGATGTGTTGGCAAGTTAAAAAGAAAATACGTAATATGGCCAAAAATAGGATTTATCTAGCTAGCATGTAGCTGTTAATTCTTATATACAGCCACTGTAAAGGCACAGTGATAGTAGAAATGAGACAAAACTATCAGGAATATCAGGAATATTTGCCTCAGATGTGTTGGAAAACTACTCAAAAAAGGCTCATTACATTTAATGTTCAGTGAAACAAGTTAGTTCTTGTTCTCATTTACATTATAGCGTCTTGAAATTAATAAGACAAAACAAACAAACAAAAAACCCCATCTTGTCATGTTACCAAGAAACCACAAACGGAAAAGTTACAGCTTTACTCCTTACTGTTAGAAAGCTCTGACACGGAGGACATGGAGACTCCTTCCATCATCATTCAAGAAACACAGCATATGCTGTACGAGTCCCTGTGAATGAGCTGTTACTATAGAAACGATAAAGCTAGAACAAGCACATTAATATAAATCCGAGACTTGCAGCTGCACAGCTTTAGAGCAATCTAAATCTAATCAACAACTTCTGACCAATCAGAATCCAGAATTCAGCAGCGCCGAGGCTGGGGGATGGGGATGAGGAAAGTGGGGAGAGGGAACATTTGCTGTTGCTTGCATCAGACTGACGTTGGACGAATTCTTGTTCTCTCCTTCTGTTCAGCACGGGCATCAGAGGGACGAATCTCTGAGAGTGGTGTAATGGAGGCTGGTTCACACTCTCATGCTGCGTTATAAGCAGTGTATTGATGTAAATGTTTTACTGGAGACACCTTTCTGATCTCCAGCCTCACCTGTACGTGTACGGTCCTTTCTGCTGGAGTTGAGGAATGCTGCCGTTCAACACTTCTTCTGGATTTTGCACATCAAACAGCCAGAACTGCCGGTACACCGGCGCGCCGGCCGAGATCCAGTTCTCGTACGCCGTGGTTCCTTCCTCCAACACCGCTTCCTGTAAAACCACAATGGTATTAGAGCTTCAGCTTGTTTTGGGGGTTATTTTGCAAGAAAAATCATGCATTCATGACATGAATCATGCATGTAAGACCAAGTGTTTAGCCAACTGTGATTCTGGGCTGTGTTCCAAAAGCCAGAGTGTGAAAAAGACCCACTTCTTACCATTCACTCCAATAAGTAAAGATGAGAAAATGTGAAATGTGACAAATCGTAGCTACGTCAATACCTAGCTGATAGCCTGTTAGGTGGCGAGCTAATTAGCGGTTAAGGTTATATATTCATAATGTGACTACCTTTATGCTTTTTTATTTTCCATTATAATGTTATCACAAAGTCACCTTTTTACCTCAGCTATTAATCATTTCTTAGCATTAAAGGAGCCGTAAGTAATGTTTAGCACAATATGCTGGTTGTTAGGCAAACTACAATTTAAAAATAAATAAATAAATAAATAAACAAGAAAAATGACTCAACCACAAAAGCTAAACATGCCTTATAAGTTGCCTTGTAAGGGAAAATGGATGGAGTCATACAGCTTTTATCCTGCTGGGGGTGGGGATAATTTCAGGGCCAGAAAAAAGGAAAACATCAGCTTTAAAAAAAAAAACTAGCAACTTCAGTAGCGTTGCAATGTTGTGACTCATAATTTTTGTTAATGATCTTTAAAATCGTATGATTATTACTGCTCTAGAAACATTTCAAAATATTACAAACCCCAGCTTTAAAACTTATTTTAACACACAATCTCTCAAGTACAATGAATGCCATAACAAATGAGCACTTGGCAATAAAATAAAACACAGATATGTGCTGATAATCACTTACATAATATGCTGCAATATTCAGCATAATTTATGGGATGTTACTGTAGATTAGAGGAATTACAGATAAACCTGCAGTTCGCTGACGGAATAAAAGAGTCAGGCGGTAATCAGCTTAAAATGCAGTGTGTAATAAAATATCAACAGTTTCCCCAAAAACGTAGCTGATATGTTTGGAGCCTTCTTTAGTTTCACATCAGAACAAACAAATAAACTTTTTCTCATGCAAAATCATCAGGATACGCAAAAAAACCCCCAAAAAACGAGTTGTGTAATTATTTTTAAAGTCGAACTTTATTATCCTCCACATCACAAGGTTTTAGCTACAACTCCACCTTTGACCTTTAGATGATATATAATATAACTGGGGTAATACATAAAGTTCTTCATTGACCGTTTTATATATGTGTATATATGATTTATCCCTGCTGTTTTACACAATTTAAAGATGAAATGATTACAGAGCTTACTGATGTCATTTAGAGAAAGAACGCAACAAAAAAACGCAACTTGTCATGTTACCGAGAAACCGCAGAGCATAAACCCCTCATGAAGGCGGTGACCTGAAGACGTTGGAAAGGTTACAGCTTTACCTCTGACTGTTAGGAAGCTCTGACACTGGAGACTCCTTCCATCACCATTCAATAAACACAATATAGTCCTTGTGAATGAGCTGTTACTATAGAAACCATAACGTATTAGATAGAGAGAGCAAGTGGAAAGTATTAAAATGCAACGGTTGTGTACACTGATCTCTGGACTAACGGTTAACTAGCGCTACAGTTAAATGTATTTTCAGAGGTTGTGCACACTCACAAGACTGTTTACAAGACTGTAGGAAATCGTGAGTGTGACCTGCGATACAACTGTAACAGCTGTTACGATAAATTATACTGCGTCTTGTTTCAGATAGCGACAGGTGACATCACTGAGACGGAAAAGCTGCTGGTGAAGATGAACTGCAGTTGATCTGCAGTCATCTTTTCTTTTTTGTGGAAGTGGAAGTAACTTTGTGGCCAAGTGTGGTGACCCATACTCCGAATTTGTGCTCTGCATTTAACCCATCCAAGTGCACACACACAGTAGTNGTCATTCACTCCCCCACCTACAATCCCTGCCGGACCCGAGACTCGAACCCACCACCTTCAGGTTCACCTTCAGGTTAGTTGATAGTTATATCTCTATTCGTATTTGTTTAGAACACATTGTCTGTTTATTCTCAATAACGTATTCGTAATCACTTACATCACTGCTATATATGTTACTCTAACAATCATGGTTAAATAAAATGGAAAAAGAAGAAAAAAACAAAAATCAGATAACTTTACGAGCTCAGCTTCGTCGATCACTTACGTCATTCTCCACATTTACGTAATGTCCAGTGATAACTGCATAATATTTTCCAAGCTACGCTCAAAGCTACATCATGTGGTTTAATTCGATTTTTCAGTAAAGCGGGAACTCAGGACTCCTTTTGATTCTTTGCACAGAACGATATCACACTTTATAAAAGAAGAAAAACATGTGCATGATGTTATAAGGTCTACAGTTTAGTGATTTAACTCAACACAAAACAGCTCTTTAGGGAAATTTGGGCAAGAATGCTGTTTCCATTAGCTGCATTCACATCACATCTACAGTCCAGAACTAAAGAAGCAAACTTCACACACCTACAGATGCATTTGCAGATCGATTGCATTTGCTGTAAGGAGGGAAAAGGTGTCCATGTCATGCAGGGGTGAATTATTCCTTTAATCTCAGCACGTACCAATGGGTCAATAGGGCACAACCATGAACACTACAGAGGGATTCATCTCGTGCACTGGCTTTCCTTTTTCTTTCTTTTATTTAAAAATAAAAAAAGCATTTTAAAAGCAATAAATAATCACCTTTTTGACAGTGCTCCCGATCACAGAGTCGCCCACCGGAATGAGGATGAGACCGAGCGCGCACGCGACCGCACCGATGACGCTCCCGGCGATGAAGCAGCATTTCAGACGGTTCATGATGCCGGAGAAATACAATTATTAATCATAAAAAATAATAAAAAAAGAAAAAAGAAAAAAAAATGTGAGGTGGGGAAAAAGAGAGTTGAAGATGAACGGAGAGCGTGCGCGCGCGAGAGAGAGAGAGAGAAAGAGAGAGAGAGAGGGAGAGAGAGAGAGGGAGAGAGGGAGAGAGAGAGAGCGCTGGATCAACACCAGCACTCCAATCCGGTCCAAGGTTAACGACAGTGCGCGCGCACACACGCCCCGGTATCAGCCGCGCGCTATCAGCAGCACTGTGACAGAGAGATAAGTGTGTGCTGAGACAAGCGCAAGAACATCAGCTGAACACCTTCAAGACATGAAAAGTGCAAAGAAATAAATAATAAGAATTAGTCTATAATGTCAACCTGACATATGATCATGAAGGAATTAACATCTATAATAAATAAACACCAAATGTTGAATGGGTTATGGAAAAAAAAACACTTACAACTTTAATTCTAAACAAACACCAACACTATTAAATCAACACCTGCATGAATTAACTCATAGTGTTGAATAAACACCGAGCTTTAATTCAGTAATTAGTATATAATGTCAACCTGACATATGTGATGATGAAGGAATTAACACCTATAATGATAAATAAATAAATACAAACACCAAACGTTGAATGGGTTATGAATTAACACTTACAGTGTTGTGAAATCAACACTTGTAATATTGAACTAACGCCAACACTGTTGAACTAACACCTCTAATGTTGATTTAATTAACTCATATAGTGTCGAATAAACACTGACCCTTGATTCAGTAACACTGAATTAGAATATAATGTCAACCTGACGTATGTGATAATGAAGGAATTAACACCTATAATGATAAATAAACACCGGCAAACACCAAATGTCAAATGGGTTATGGAAAAAACACTTACAGTGTTGAGAACTTCAGTGTTCTGTTAAATCAGCACCTGTCATTCTGAACTAACACCAACACTATTAAATCAACACCTTCTAATGCTGAATGAATTAACTCATATAGTGTTGACTAAACACCGACCCTTAATTCAGTAACACTGAATTAGAATATAATGCCAACCTGACATATGTGATGATGATGATGATGAAGGAATTAACACTTATAATGATAAACACTAAATGTTGAATGGGTTATGAATAAACACTTACAGTGTTGAGAACTTCAGTGCTGTTAAATCAACACCTGTCATTCTGAATTTCAACACCATTTCAGTCCACATGTTGACTAAACACTGACACTTAATTCAGTAACACTGAATTAGAATATAATGTTAATCTGACATATATGATGATGGAGGTAACAAGTATAATGATAAATAAACACCAACAAACACCAGGTGTTGAGTGTGTTATAAATAAACAATTACCACTGAATTAACACCTCTCATAGTGACTAAACACCAACACTTAATTCAGTAACACTACATAAGACCTAAAGTGTTGAACCCTGTATAACTGACCCCTACAGTGTTAATGAATTAAGTGTTGGTGTTCAGTCAACACTATGACTTTATTAATTCAGCATTAGAGGTGTTAATTCAACAGTGTTGGCATTAGTTCAACGTTACATGTGTTGATTTAACAACACTGTAGGTGTCAGCAATGTAAGTGTTTATTCATAACACATTATACGTTTCTAATTCAACATTTGGTGCACTCAACACTTGCGATGTTGAACTAAAGCCAACACTATTGAATTAACACTTCTAATGTTGAATTAATGAACGCCAACACTTAATTCACTTTAGTGACACTATATAAGACTTAAAGTGTTGAATTAAGTCTTACCCTCTATAATTAACCCTACAATGTTAATGACTCAACACCAATAATATGATATTGGATTAATTAATTCTTATAGTGTTCACTGAACACCAGTTGTATTGACTCAAGATCTACAGTGTTGAATTCAGTCTTACACTGTGTACTGTAACACATTGTTAAAGTATTTATTTAACACCTATAAAAAGGAAATGAGTGTAAAGTGTTAATTAGCACATGTAGTATTGAATTAACACTTACACTATTCAATTATAATCTATAACCCTGAATTAACACTTATACCATGTTGAGTGGTTTAACTTGTAGTGTTGAACACCTATAATGATAAACATAGTGTTGAATTTGAAATTCGAATGTCGAATGCTGCTAAATTAACACCGACACTGTTGAATACATTAACTCATAGCGATAAGAGTACCTATAGTATAGAATAAATTTCCACAACATTGAAATAACACCTATAATGATGCCTGAACACCAGCAAAAAACACCTGCAGTAGGAATTTCTTTTCTAACATGGTAAGAGTTAATTCAAACCTCTACATGTTGATTCAACACTGTACGATTTAACCCAACACTGTCGTTGTTTATTCAGTAGTAAGGTGTTTATTTAAGGTGTTTATTCAGTTACAGGTGTTTATTAAATACTGTAAGCGCTAACCAGCACAGTAAGAGTTACTCTAACAGTGCAGTTAAATCAGTACTAAGAGGCCCTTCAGCACTGTATGTGTTAATTTAATACTGTTTCCTCGGCACTGTAGGTGTTTATTCAACACTGTAACAGTTAACCCGCCACTAGGTGTTTATTCAATGCTAAGAGTTGCTTCAGCACTTAATGTGTTAATTTAATGCTTTAAGAGTTGCCCCATCACTGTGGGTGTTTATTCAGTAATGCAAGATGTACCCCAACACTGTAGATGTTTGTAGGTGTTTATTTAACAATGTAAGAATTACCTCAGGTGTTTATTCAACACTGTGAGAGTTAACTGAACACTGTAGGTGTTTGTTAAATAATAATAAGGTTACCCCAATAGTGTAGATGTTAATACTATAAGAGTTAACCTAACACTGCACTTGTTGATTGAATACTGTAAAAGTTAACCTACAACTGTAGGTGTTTATTCCTTCAGCACTGTTTATTCAATACTGTAAGAATGACCTTAGCATTGTAGGTGTTTATTCAATACTATAAGAGTTTCTTCAGCACTGCAGGTGTTTATTTACCAATGTAAGAATTAACTCAGGTGTTTATTCAATACTGTAAGTGTTAACTGAACACTGTAGGTGTTTGTTAAATAATAAGCGAATAAATACTTCTGCACCATAGGTGTTTATTCAATACTGTAAAGGTTACCCCAATAGTGTAGATGTTAATACTGCAAGAGTTAACCTAACACTGCACTTGTTGATTGAATACTGTAAAAGTTAACCTACAACTGTAGGTGTTTATTCCTTCAGCACTGTTTATTCAATACTGTAAGTGTTAACTTGACACTGTAAGTGCTTGTAAAATAGTAAGAGTTAAGAGTGTCTTCAGCACTGTAGGTGTTTATCGAATACTGTGAAAATTAACCCAACACTGCAGGTGTTTGTTAAACAATAAAAGTTAAAGAAGTTCTTCAGCACTGTAGGTCTTTTTTAAAACTGTAAGAGCTGACTCAACACTGTAGGTGTTTATTCAATACTGAGTTTCTTCAGCGTTAATGGTGTTTATTTAATACTGTAAAAGCTAGCCAAACACTGTAGGTGTGTGTTAAATAATACAATTTAAGAAGGTCTTTAGCACTGTATGTCTTTCTTAAATACTGTAAGAGTTAACCACATTGTTGGTGTTTATTCAATACTGTAAAAGTTAACCCATCAGTGTAGGCATTCGATATAAGAATTTCTTCAGTATTGTAGGTATTAGTTCAATTCTGTAAAAATTAACCCAACAATGCGTGTTTATAGTGTGTAAAGTGTTAACACATCTGTAGGTGTTTATTCAGTACTATAAGGTTTAACTCAACACTGCAAACTGTTAGCTAATGGAAGTTGTAGCATTACTGTATTGCGTTTGTGTTACTAGGTTTATTTACTCAGGAACAGTTTTATAACAAATTAATAGCAAAATAAAGACTGGTGTGTTTAGGAGGTTTGTTGACATTAATCAGTGTGCAGGTATCAACTACAACGTCACTACTGACAATAAACACCATCGTTATGAGTCTGATATGGTAATTATCCAGTCAGTATTACTTTACTCCCTATGCTTTGGGATTGTAAACACGTTCCTGAACAGATGAACGTCTGATGCAGAGGTCAAAGGAGAGCAGCGTTTAGAAAGGAGATAAGAGACGTAATCACAATTCAGGACGTTAATCCATAACGAGAGCGTAGGACCGTACAGGAGCGCAGACGCAGAGGTGTTTCACTTAACACGCTGCTCAGGAGAGACCACAAGAAAGCCGAACACCAATACTAATTACTGCGTTGCGTCAGGTTGTGTGTTTAGATTTAATAGCTGGTCGAGTGTACATTTGGAAACAAATTCTCTCCCTATAATCAAAGCTCATCCTGGTGGGATTTAATCAAATGCTATTATTTATCAACATTATTCTCACAAATATACAGATTTCAGTTCAGCTGTAATTCAGTAATTCAGTCGGAGTTCACGTTTCCTTCACTGAACACTCGATGGCAGTGTTGAGCTTCTCTCTCTCTCTCTGAGAGAGAGAGAGAGAGAGAGTGTGTGTGTGTGTGTGTGTGTGTGTGTGTGTGTGTGTGTCACACACACACACGCACCCTATTTCTAGGTGTTTCATGCACACAATATTAACGTAAGAAGTCAATCATTTACGTACCACAGTGCTGCTGAATTCTGGGCCCTGATTGGTCAGAAGGTGTTGATTCATTTTTAAACAGCAGCTCTGACAGTAGCGCAGCTGCAAATTACAGGTTTACATATAATTAACGCGCTTGTTCTTATACATTATCATTTCTACAGTATTCACAGGGACGTGTACAGCAGATGCTCCACATAAACGAATTCAAAATATAAAAATCGTTGATCTGGTGACGTTTTCTCGAAGGAGACATGTTTATGGAAGGAGTCTCCAGTGTCAGAGGTAAAGCTGTGACTTAGTTTTCCGACAGCTTCAGGACACTTTGCGTTTTCTCTCATCGCACAGTACTGTACTGACATTACACACGATAAAAACAGAATAATAGAAGTTGTCTCCCTTTTGTCTCTCCGAAGTGAGGGAAGGACTGTTTATACTGTCGCTGCTTTAACGTCAGCCAGAACAGGAACTAACTTGGTTCACATCATTTCTATAACGTGTCATTCTTTAGTTAATGAAACGTTGTAATTGTTGGTAAATTGCTGTGGTATGAGCGGAATAAAGCACTTGGGGAAATGGAGATTACTTGCTATTTTACTAACAGTATTAATGCTTCAAATACAATAATTTATTACTTTACTACTATGAAAGTACATCTTTAGTGTATGTAAATAATAGGAAGGTAAAATATATCACTAACTTTCATTTCTTGCATATATAAATAACATTTACATATCTTACAACAGCCTGTTGTAGACTGTCCAAGTGTGTGTGTGTGTGTGTGTGTGTGTGTGTGTGTGTGTGTGTGTGTGTTTTCGTATTTCATGAGAAAGATAGCGTGCACGTAGTAAAATAAATATAGCATGACAGAGTGAGTTCCAGTCTCCAGACTCTGTGTGCTTGGCCAGTGCTCTTTTGATAATGTCATTCTGATGAAACGCTCCGTCGTTTGCATTTGTTTTGTCTGAACCCGGAAATTTGCATAAAATTTGCTAAACATTTGGGCAGAAACAGTGTAACTGTTGTGAGCTGTGAGAGTGTGCGTGTGTGCGTGTGTGTGTGTGTGTGTGTGTGTGTGGTTCGAGCCGTTTCGTGTCAGGCTACATCACACCTTCACATAATTTATTCTTTTGTTTCTACAACTTCACACCCCGACATGTTTTATTCCTTACTTATTGTGCTACTTTATGAAACTGTTTATGTACAAAGAGTTTTAATGAGACACTGTCTCTGAAGTAGACTGTGTGATGATGTAGCCATGCAGTTAGAAATATTAGCCTCAGAGCTTCAGTGCAAAGCTAAAGAAGCAAATATGTCTTTACATGTAGGCAAAGTTGGATATTGTGTAAATTTCTTTTCTTTTCTTTTTTTTTTGCCATAGCGAAAATGTCTTTGCCTGAAGGTTTTTCTTTGATATTGAATTTAATAAAGATTCTCACCTGTGGTTCATTTGTGGATCAACTACATCACAAAGGCTTTCAAACAAAATGGGAAATTACTGAACGATGCGTTAAAAAAAAAAAAAAAGATTTTTTTCTATCTTTTTACAAAGTGAACTTTTATTATTCACTGATTAGTTCACTGAGTCAAATTATTGTTCACAGTGAAATCAGGTCAATATTTGAGTAAAATGGAATTGAAATCTGCTCCACAAATACAATTTTAAATTCTTGAAACGTATTAATATAGCTTTACAGGATTTCACCTTGCTCACAGAAAAACATTAATATTTTAACATGGACAGTACATAAACAGACCAGAGTGTACACAAATCCTCAAATCTACAACTAAAATAATAACTATAATACAGAATACTTGGCCCCTAGTACACTTCTCATCAAGTATACTTACAAATGCTAGTATATAAAAGAAATACAATAGTGTACTTTTCTCCAAGCACTTAAACTCTCATGTCCAAAATACACTAATGTACTTCTCTTCAAATATACTTAAACGTGATAGTATATCACAAGTAAACTGTTCATCACTCCAAAGATACGCTACTGTGTTTGTAGTAAACTCGGAGATATAATTTGAATGAATTTGCATGGATCGTTAACTTGGCATTTCCGAGAACAGAGTGTGACGTTGGTGAGATACGCAAGAGGAGAAATAACCGTGCTGTAAAAAAAAACAATAGAAACCATCACAGAAATTCTAATGGTTTTGACTACAAATACTATTACAAACCATCAGCTAACCATTAAAACCCTTACTGTTATTGATTCTTAATGGTATCCACTAGATATAACATGCCACCAATAGAAGGCAGCAAATTACCAGTTGAGACCCACAGGGACCATTAGAGTTTCCATCCATCCATCCATCCATCCAACTTCTCTACCACTTATCCTACACAGGGTCATGGGCAGCCTGGAGACTATCCCAGAGGACTTGGGGTACAAGGCAGAGGACACCCTGGACAGAGTGCCAACCCATCGCAGGGTATAATCACACACACTCATACACCCATTCACACACTACGTTTACATTAAGAGATGCCAATGTATCTTTGGGCTCGGGGAGGAAACTGGAGTACCCAGAGGAAGCCCCTGAAGAACAGGGAGAACATTCAGGCTCTATGCACACAGAGAGGAGGTGGGATTCAAACCCCCAACCTCAGAGGTGTGAGGCAATATCTCTAACCACAAAGCCACCATGCCCCCTCATTACAGTTTCCATTAAAACCAATACAATTCCCATTATAACCATTAAAACCATTATAAATTCTATGTGAGTTTCTGTTGTTGTTGTTTTTTTTTTCCAGCAGTGAAATGAAATTATGGAGGAGTTTTATCTCAGGAGAAAAAGCTGAGACATTAGACTTAAGCATACATCTCCCTTTTATTTCCCCCTGATCTCACTGCTGTCCAGGAGAAACAGAAGGGATAGTAAGGAGATGTTTAGTTATTAATTATTTATGATTAGACACCACAAACAGGGCGTTGTGGTTACACCACTGATGCATAAGTTCATGGTTCTGACTTACTGGAATAAAAATGACGGCAATGTTTTTTTGCGGGAAGGAAAGTGAACCAACAGGAAGTGTGTGTTGTAATTAATGCAGGTATTCACTTGTCTGTTCCCATGATATTGTTACTCATAATATTATTTCCTAACATTTCTTCATATTTAAGACGAAATGCAGCTGTTTCCCAACACTGTTTGCACTGATGAAAGAATCAGAGCCTTAAACACGTCCTCAAATCCCAATTTAACCCCTGAATTAAACTAAATAGCCACTGTAAGAAAGTGTTATTTGAAGACTGTGGTGTTTGGGAAGTTTCTTAAAATGGCTGACAACAGCTAGTTACTTCAGTGAACCTAGAACTGAGTGAAAACGGGGTAAAAAAAAGGGGGTAATACAACCATTAAAAGTCATAAACCTCCATTTTTAGGCAGGAAATAAAACTTCAGAACAAAATATGTTCATTTTATTCATTTTAAATCATCAGAAAGAACACAGTTCCAACAAGTCGCTCCTGACTGGAGCTCCATTTGCTGTATTGGGGTACCAGTCGCCTAGGCAACAGGTCACGCCCCCTGACAACAACGACATTTTGTAAGCTGCCCCTTGGCAATGACGTCATCTTAGTACGTTTTCCTGTTTCGCGTTTTTTTATTCTTTTTTTCAAAAAAAAAACTTTTTCTTCACATAATAAATCAGTATTTTAGTATTTAAATATTAATAATACATTTTTCCTTTAACTGTTCTGAGGAAGAGAAAGTCACGCAGGAAACAAAAAGAGATAGAAAAAGGGCGCGTTCCCGTCGCTGCCGAGCGCGTGCACGAGCTGCCGTGTACGTGTGAGAGCCAGGGTTGCCAGATTGTTAGGAGATCCCTCATCTCGGGGGATTCTGGACAAATTAGCAATGCTACTAAATAAAATGCGTTTAGGGGGTTAAAATATGATTTGGAGAGAGGGTAGAAATATAATATAATAAATTATTTTAATACAGAAGCCACATTAAAGAAAATCAATCATTGGTCATGAAATAACCAACTATTAACATGTTTACTGGATGATAACTTTAAGTTTTTATTAACTTTAAATTATTTTTAAATAGAAATATGTTTTTGTCCAGGCTATGTGTGTTTTTTAAATTTCTCATCCCCATATTTAATGTGAATATTGAAATTGCACACAAGAAAGCAAATGTCCACAAGTGTTTTTGAATTTTGAAAAGGTTACAATGTCGGAGTACTTTTTATCTATTTATAGATACATTTAATGCTGTGGAACAAGTTAGTTCCTGTTCTCGCTTACGTTACAGCAGCTATAAATGTCACGTTACTGAGAATCCACAAAGCGTAAACTCCTCTGTCCTGAAGATGTCGAAAAACTTAAAGTTACAGCTTCACCCCTGAGTGTTACAAAGCGCTGACACTGGAGACTCCTTCCTTATAAACGCTACATAAACATCTTACAGAACACATCACCATATCAACAACACACTTTTAAATCATTTGGCAAATGAATGAAAAGAAGTTTGTGATTGGATTAAACTGAGGCTTTGACTAGTGTGTGTGTGTGTGTGTGTGTGTGTGTGTGTGTGTGTGTGTGTGTGTGTGTGTGTGTTACGAAAGTTACAAAAGAAAAGTTTGAAGTTTCAGGGCGACACAGAGAGAAGAGAGAGCGCCTTCTTTTCCTCAGAAGAACAGAAGCGTGTATGCTGTGATGTTTTTAAATACATAAAAATATATTTATATATATATAAACTTTAAATTGATAATAAACTTTTACACACACACTTACAGCATTATTGCATGTCATATAACAAGTTATTGCACATCACACTGTTCTTCAGTATCATGCAGCCCTACTTCAGATGCATCTTTACCAAGCTTTTACTCTGTCTCTATTTATTTATGTTTATTATTATTATTTTGTACTTTCAGCGCTCGCATTGCCACATGGTGTTTTTTTTTGAAAGTTGTGAATGAATTTAAACCACCCTGGCAACCCTGCAGCCGAGAGCAGGAAGCAGAGAGCAGAAACGGGCGGATGGAGGAACAGTTAGGCGTTTGGGGATCCACTTGTGCTGTTTTGCTCTTTTCGCCGTGTTGTAGCCGGTTGTAGGAGTCCGCGCGGTTTACCGGGTCCCCGGATCACAGCCCGCACTGCTGGAGCGAGTTAATCCCGCGTTAAACCGCGCCGTTTAAACGCCCAGCCGTTTGCATTCAGACAAGGGCGTGTGTGTGAGAGAGTGTGTCGGGGAGAAGAAGCCTTGCATGGTGGAGAGTGTGTGTGAGTGTGTGAGTGAGTGAGTGAGAGTGTGTGAGGGAGGATGGGCTGCACGCTGAGCACAGAGGACAAGGCGGCGGTGGAGAGGAGCCGCAGAATAGACCGGAACCTGCGGGATGATGGAGAGAAAGCAGCGCGCGAGGTTAAACTGCTGCTGCTGGGTGAGACTCTCTCTCTCTCACACACACACACACACACACACACACTCTCACTCACTCTTCTCAATACGTACACACACACATTCACTCACTCTTCTCAATACGTACACACACACACACACACACTCTTCTCAATACGTACACACACTCTTCTCAATACGTACACACACATTCACTCACTCTTCTCAATACGTACACACACATTCACTCACTCTTCTCAATACGTACACACACACACACATTCACTCTCTCTTCTCAATACGTACACACACACACACATTCACTCTCTCTTCTCAATACGTACACACACACACACACACTGTTCTCAATACACATATTCACTCACTCTTCTCAATACGTACACACACACACACTCACTCTTCTCAATACGTACACACACACATTCACTCACTCTTCTCAATACATACACACACACACTCTTCTCAGTACGTACACACACACACACACACACACACACACACACACACATTCACTGTTCTCAATAAACATACACACACACACACTGTTCTCAATACACATATTCACTCACTCTTCTCAATACGTACACACACACACATTCACTCTTCTCAATACGTACACACACACACACACACACACACTCTCTCTCTCTCTTCTCAACATGCATGCACACACACACACACACACACACACACACACACACACACACACACACACATTCACTCACTCTTCTCAATACATATACACACTCACTCTTCTCAAAGTGGAGGTGGGACTGCATCAGGGATCGGCTCTGAGCCCCTTCCTGTTTGCTATGGTGATGGACCAGTTGTC
>CM074962.1:1780029-1792529 GCA_037577455.1 Pangasius macronema
ATGTGGCTAGGACAACTTAGTCTAGTCCTCAGCTCTGTGTTTTGTAACTCTATGTTGTGTGAGGTGACTATGTTGTTGTAGCACCAAGGTTCTGGAGAAACGTTGTCTCAATTCACTGTGTACTGTGTCAACTATATATAGTTGAAATGACAATAAAAGCCTCTTGACTTGACTTTAAAAATATGTGTCTAACTGTGTGTCTGTGGCAGGACAACTGATAAACAGGATATAAACAAAACAGTTGTTTGCTACATTACATCCCCATGACCTTTGGCCTTAAGTGACCACAAGTGCCTGTTTGTGTGCACATATGTGCATGAGAAAGACAGAATCAAAATGTTTTCAACTTGTGAATATAAATGATTCTTTGTCTAAAACATATTAGCATCTGCTGAATATGGTACTTGACAACAATAAATAAGGTTTAAGAAACATTAACACCTGTTGAATAAGATACTTGACAACAATAAATAGGATTATTGAAACAATAATCATTAGCATCTGCTGACTACAGTATTGATTTTTTTCTACTGTACTTATTTAGGATTTACAGCAATAAATAGGATGTTGAATATAATATTTGAAGGCATTAAATAGGATTTATAAAACATCAACACCTGTTGAACATGGTAAGTGACAGCATTAAATAGAAAACTTGCAAAAAAATGCATTAAATATGAAACTTGACAGCAACAAATAGGATTATTGAAACAATATACAGTGGGGTCCAAAAGTCTGAGACCATTTGTGAGGGACTGGAGAGGTGAGACGGAGGCAGGTGCAGTAAAGGCATGTTATGTAAAGAGCAGGAAGACAAATCCAAATGTGAAACAAACTCAGGAACAGTACACAAGCAGAGGTCAGGCGATAAGCAAACGGCAATAGCAGGGGTAATCCAAAATACAAGCACAAGGGAACAGAACGAGGTCAGGAACTAGAATATCACAACATGAAACAAATGGCTTGATAAGGACAGGCAGGTAAACACTCAACAATACTTCATACTTTAAAACAAAAACACATGTGGCAACATAAACAAACCCCTTAGGCATGCCTAAGCAGCTACAGGCTGCTTAGACACGCCTAAAGGGGAAATACGTGACCCCATTAGTGAAAATGCTTCTGTTAGGCATTCTTTTTCAATTTAACACAAAGATTTTCATTACAAATTATATTATCAGCAATAACTTGAGTGAAAAGCAGAATCTTAGAAATATTTACGAGTTTCCAATTCTCTTAGAATTTAGTATGCCTCCTTTTTGCTTTAATGACAGTATGCACTCAAGCTGACACAGACTCTGCAAGTTTCTGTAAAAACTTATGATCCATGTTAGAGCAAATAAATCAGCATGTCATCTGAACATGTGCCTCAATGGAAGAGATAACACTCACAGAAAATCTCACAATATCACAAATATGATTAAATTTATATAATGACCTTGAAATTGTGCAAAATCTTCAATACTGAATAGTCAATATGTTGGAGATTTCTTTTTTTGTTTTAGAATTTTCAAAATTCTAAAACTTTGTTTCCAGTTTTAAAAAAAAAATTCCCAGATTTCAATGTGGTCTCTTAGAGATGTCAAGTCAGAGACAAAGACCAAGCGGAGCAAGAGTGGGAGAAAATGAGGTATGTCTCACCGTGCTTTTGGTTGGAACTAAGATGTCCTCAGTCATGCTTTCTCTTTCAAATGATGTTCGGTTCACAGTGTTGGATCTGTCTGAGCTAAGGGAGCACATACAGTGGTGTGGTGTGTTACAAGCGAGAGAGAGAGAGAGAGAGAGAGAGAAAGAAAGAGAGAGAGAGAGAGAAGAAAAAAGAAAAAAGCACAGAGGGACAAACAAAACAAAACACAAACATTACTGCATGTAACCTCCAGGGATGAACAAAGAAACACTCCTCTGTGTCTAAGTGAGCAATTGGGTCAGGGGGAAGAAGAGAAATAGAAAAGACGAGAGTGGTCAAAGAGGTGGATATATAAGTGCATGTGTGTTGCATTATGTGATCATGCTGCAGTTCTGTAAAGATTGTGTTGGTCCCTGTAAGCCTGCAAACTGAAGAGAGTTTTACTCACTGGTTCCACACTGCACACACATACAGTACATGTGAGTTCCACAGTAGTAAGCAAGACTGAGAACTACTGCATCTTTCAGCACAGAAGCTACAGAGCAGAACTCTGTCAGTTTCTTTATTGAGCAAATGGGCAAATATTATGCCTATGACCGTATTCTCAATCTCCCTGTTTCTCTGCAAATTTTTATTTGAATTGAATTTTTAACTTTATTTTTATTATTTTTGAAGGGTAATACGTTTTTATTACATTTGAAGGGTTTCATAATACATTTTCTTGAAAGCACTTGCCAGCACTCATTCCTTCTGTCACAGTGCAACTCTCCATCTTTCCTTTCCCTCTCTACACATTCTACAAAACTATGTGCAATATAACAAGATAATTTTCTGTATTATCTATTAGCTGTATGTGTCTTGCATAAGTATTCACCCCCACCTAAAAATTAAATGGACTTAAATGTCATTTTTACAAAAAATATCAAACATACCAATATATTTTACCCAATATATTTTAAGAGTGCAAATATTTATTTATTGTGACACAAAGGTTAATTAAACAGAAAATCAGTGGTGGCATATTTAATCACAAAACCACCCTTTTATTCTGTTTACTATGATTTTCCAGATCTAAGCATTGCAATGTTGTGTACAATTTCCATCAGGAAAAAAAAGATAAACAAACAGACAAAAAAAAAAGCAGGAGTAAAACAGAATAATTATGTTGTCAATTCAAACAGCCAATCATGTGGCAGCAGCACAATGCATAAAATCATGCAGATACAGGTAAAGAGCTTCAGTTAATGTTCACATCAAACAGCAGAATGGGGAAAATATAATAATGTCTGCTCAGCACAATCAAAAATTAACACAAAAAACAGGAAATAATTACTTTTTATAACTAATGACTGTCATTATTTATAGTAGGATTTGCTTTTGTTCCTTAGATTGTGGATAAAGTATGATATATCTGTGAAGACAAATCCAATCTGACAGCTCTGATTCTAAATGAAAATTTAGGCTTTCCAGGGTTATTCACCCCCCACCCCCACTTAACACAGTAATGCTGCTAATTTAATTTTAATTAAAAATTATATATACAGTAGCTCTAAGAAGAAAGTTTTGTTACTGACAAGCTTGTTAAGGAAAACATGAACAATGAAGCACCATCGTGAAAGTAACAACATCTTGCATAAGGCATAATTGTAAGTGTGGTGATTGGTTTGTCCCTAGAAGATACACAGCATGGTAGTTGTGCAATAACATGACCAGGGAAACCAACAAACCAATTCATGTCAACAAATCCAAGCACAAAACATTTTGAATCTACAGGAAAAGGAACACCACAAAAATTAACTTTAAATGTACTACTAGGTCATCCAAAACACATTTTAATATCGCTTTCACACACACACACACTGCACTCTCATCTCATCTCCAATCTCTCAGACTTCCCAGTCTGCAGGGGTGCTTGTGAAACTGATCATGGAGTGATGTTGGGTTTATGCTACATAGCAAAGCCGAACACACTCAACAATTCCGCTTTGATTGGGTCTAGCAATTATATCAGATGCTGACTCACTGTACCCCCATTAAACAGTTTAGAACTCTGAATTAGAGTTCTATATTGAGTTGAATATTGTTGAGTTTTAAAGATCAGCTGAATGTTAGGAGTTCTACGACATGTGAATACACATTTATTTTGTCTGGACTCCAGCATGCATGAGATGAACAGAGAAAGGAGTCTCTATGGAAATGCATTAGATGACAGAGTGGTGCATAATTGGAGTTGTATTGAAAAATAAGCCCAGAGAAAAACAGAAATTTTAAAAACAAAAGCAGATAGAAAGAGGACAGAATGAGAAATAGAAAAGAAGGGGAAAATTGTGTGTGAGGGAGAGATTAGAGCTCTTACCTGATTTTGCGGCTGGAGAGGAAGAGAGAAAGTGAGGGAAGAAAAAGATAAGTGACAAGCAAAGCCTTGCAGAGAGGAGACACAATAGGTTTAAATATGTTGCTGAGGTCTTAGCATGTGTTTTGCTCTCAGACATGTCTAAATGGCTGTTTATATTACTCACAAATGTAAAGAGTTACTGAGTTCTGACCTCAGTGTTATTCTAGACAATACCTTAATATCATAAGGGGTGTGTGTGTGTGTGTGTGTGTGTGTGTGTGTGTGTGTGTGTGTGTGTCGGTGCACATCCAGTAACCAATCCTTAGAGAGAACAATGCTCTGCAGACAGCATTAGGATGATGACAACAATAACAACAAACACCAAAATTTCAGTACTTTATGATCATCCACTTGCTCCTCCAACTTTAAAAGAACAAATTTATCAGTTAACATAAAAATGAACAGCAACTCAGCAAACAGCAAAAATTATTATTATTATTATTAGGGCCCAAGCACCAAGGGTACAAAGGGCCCTATTGTTTCTGTTAGGAGGTAAGTAGAGGTTTTCTTGTATATTTCTGGTTGAGTTAAAGTGCAAAAATATTTGGAAATATACTTTGGTATCAAAAGTTAAAGCACTGTGTGTTATTGCAGCTAATGAACAATTTCTATTAAGGAAACCTAAGTGACTGCAGACATGAAATATCTGTTCCCCTTAAGGAACTTGAGCTGCATCGAAATGCTATGGGAATGCCTTCAGCGTGACCACACTCTGAATCACATGTGTAATCAGTCCAATGCTCCCGGAAGGCTCTCTTTGAAGAGGGAGCCTTCACCAGCGTTCCTCACGGTGCCAAGGCAGAGTGGCGGTTACACTCGTGGGGTTCACAAATGGATTTGGTGGAGGGAATGGAGATGGGCGAGTCCCTTTCTTCTTCCTCATCCGCCAGATCCACTGGTCCCTTTATGTGGTTTCGCTTTCACCGCCGCATGCTTAAAGCTTGTGAAAAGAGGAAACATGAGGCAAGAACAGGCAGCATTTTAGGCGGTGTGTTTCTCCCTGCCTGCACTATATTACAGGTGGGGATACACACAGTCTGTGCATTGAGTGTTTAGGAGTGGAGCCCGCATTGTGTGTGTTTGCCGCTGCATGTGCTTCGCTCCCGGAAGGAGTCTACCTTTCTTCCCCGACCTCCACACCGAGGTGTCGAGGTTGTGGGGGAGGCCTTTCTAGACTCAGATATAATTCTGCCAACCCTGCCACCCATGGTGCTTCAGGGCACAGTGGTCTCCGGCAAGTGCTTCTCTCAGTTTCTGCCCGGGAATGTAGCAGTACTGGGAGGCTCACTACCTCTATGGAGGGTTCCAGAGCAGATAGTTCGGCCATCCCCTGCCTGTTGCCACTTCAGGGCACCGAGCTAGCCACTCTCATTACACCAGAGGTCAGTCTCAAGAGACTGACTCCTTTAGTAGGCTATTTGGCAGCATGGAACCTCTGCCAAATGTGTCTCAGTGGGTCCTGCATACTGTAGAGAGAGGCTTCTGAATCCATTCGGTTCTCCAGTGCCTCATTTTTGCAGGGTTCTTCCTACTTTGGTGGGCCTGAGCAGGCTCTGGTAATGGAACAAGAAGTAAATGCACTCCTGAGGAAGGAGGCCATTGAGGTGGTCCCTCTTCATGACAGAGAGTCCGGGTTCTACAGCCGGTACTTCATCGTTCCGAGCTCTGACAAGCTGGCGGGTTCCTCCCCCACCACTCTCTAGCTCTTGGGGCTGCCAGGCGGGAGCAGCTCCCTCCGTGTACCAGTGCCTCAGACTGACAAAAACACTCTAAGCCAGGGTCTTCTAAGGCCTGATGGTGGTGGCCCAGGACTTCTGAGGGCAGGCCCCTCTGGGGAAGAGTGGTGTACACCTCATCATATGGTGCCCGTCTCTCCTTGGTGTCCGTCTCTCCTCAGTGCCCTCAGGAGATCGATCTGCCAACCCTGCCACCCATGGCGTTTCAGGGCGCAGCAATCTCCAGCGAGCACTTCTCTCAGTTTCTGCCCAGGAACATAGCAGTACTTAGAGGCTCGCTACCTCTTCAGAGGTCTCCAGAGCAGCTAGTTCGGCAGTGTAGACTATTTGGCAGCGTGGAACTTCTGCCGAATGTGTCTCAGTGGGTCCTGCATACTGTAGAAAGAGGCTACCAAATCCAATTTGGTTCTCCAGTGCCTGGTTTTTCCGGGGTACTTCCCACTCTGGTGGGCCCCAAGCAGGCTCTGGTAATGGAACAGGAAGTGCACACTTTCCTGAGGAAGGAGGCCATCAAGGTGGTCCCTCCTCATGACAGAGAGTACAGCCGGTACTTCATTGTTCCGAAGAAGGGTGGAGGTCTGCATCTCTTTTTGGATCTGCTTCATTTGAACCGGTCAGTTGTGCGACTGAAGTTCAAGATGTTCACAATCAAACAGGTCGTGTCTGAGATTAGCTCTGAGGACTGGTTTGTCACGATCTATCTAAAAGACGCACATTTCCATATCTCCATCACATCTCCCCCAACACAGGAAGTTTCTGAGGTTTGCTTTTGGAGGCTAAGCTTGCCAATATTGGGTTCTTCCATCCAGCCTGGCACTCTCACCCCGCACTTTCACGAAGTGTGTGGATACTGCTCCGGCTCCTATGCGACTCCAGGGCATCCGCATGCTGAATTATATCGACAATTGGTTGATATTAGCTCAATCTGAGCAGGCAGCAGCGCAGCATCGAGATGTTGTTCTCGCCCACATGAAGAGCTGGGGTTGAGGCTAAATGCCAAGAAAAGTGTGCTTTCTCCAGTACAGGGAACCACTTATCTGGGCGTGGTGTGGGATTCCACCACGATGCAGGCACCTCTGTCTCCTGCTTCATTGATCCTCACAGCAGTCATGAGAGTGAGAGAAGGCCGGTCACTCACTGTAAAGCAGTTCCAGAAACTGCTGAGTTTGATGGCAGCTGCATCCAATGTGATACTTTTTGGGCTGCTGTACATGAGACCCCTACAGTGGTGGCTCAAGACCAAGAGGTTCTCCCTGAGGGGAAACCCGCTTCGCATAATTAAGGCTATGCGGCGATGCCAATGTGCCTTAGACATGTGGAGGAAACCTTGGTTCTTGTCTCAGGGCCCAGTGCTGGAGCTCCTTGTTGCTGTGTAATGCTAGCGACGAACACACCTCTCACCTGTTGGGGAGCAGTCATGAGTGGCCACTCAGCCCATGGTCTGTGGAGTGGCTGCCATCTCACGTGGCACATGAACTTCCTAAGGATGATGGCCGTGTTTCTAACTTTGAAACACTTTCTCCCAGACCTAAGAGTTCGCCATGTGCTGGTGTGCACCGACAACACAGAGGTGGTCTCTTACGTCAACCACCGGGGAGGTCTGCGTTAGCGCCCCCCTTTACAGGCTGGCGCACCAGATCCTTGTGTTGTCCCAGGGGAAACTCCTCCTGTTGGGTGCAGTTTACATCCCTGGGCATCTCAATATGGGAGCAGACATCCTGTCGAGGCAGGGGCCGAGGCCCGGGGAATGGAGACTTCACCCTGAGTTGGTGAAGCAGATATGGAGAGTGTTTGGCTGGGCTCGGGTGGATCTGTTTGCGACTCAGGAGATATCGCACTGTCCCCTCTGGTTCTGTCTGACTCATCCAGTTCCTCTCAGACTGGATACCATGTACAGACCTGGCAGAGGCTTCTGTAGGCCTTTCCCCCAATTGCTCTGCTCCCAGGAGCGCTGGAGAGAGTGTGCCAGGGTGGGGTACTTCTGTTGTTTGTAGCCCCGTTCTGGCCAGGCCGAGTATGGTTCTTGGACCCGATTTCCCTCCTCCACGGCCCTCCATGGGAGATCCCCATCTGAAGGGACCTCCTCTCACAGACGGGCTTCCACCCCCACCCGGAGTTGTGAAGGCTGTGGGTGTGACCTCTTTTCTGGGGGTCACAACTCATAGCTTCCAGTCTCTCAACTAAGGTTGTTGAGACCATTCTCCAATCCAGAGCTCCCTCAACAAGGAAACATGTATGCCCTGAGTGGAAATTTTTCACTTCTTGGTGTGAAGACCGCCAGCTCGACTCAGTTAACTGCCCAGTTGGTACAGTGCTGGAGTTCCTGCAGGTCTGATTGTCCGCAATGACCCTCTCCACCTTGAAGGTCTACGTGGTGGCCTTTGTGGCTTATCACTCCCCTCACGGTGGTCAGTCTATGGGCAGACACCCCCTAGTTACAAAAAAGTTCCCTCCTCTACACCATGGCCTGTTGTACTCCAGGCCATCTGTCCTCCTCTCTTTCAGGAGCCCAACCAGCAGAGGCTTAACTGTATGTGTCTAGTGTGAGCACTGGACGCCTAGGTCCTTAGAGCTGTCCAGTGGGTTGTGAATGCCATCTGTCTGGCCTATGAGTCCTCTGGCCTATGAGTCCTCTGAGTCCTCCCTCGCCCTTGGGAGTCATGGCAGCCTCCAAGGCCTTTCTGGTAGGTGTCCCTATGCAGGACATCTGCAACGCTGTGGGTTGGTCCATGCCCCTGACCTTCTTCTGGTTCTATGGCCTCGACATGAAAGCCACTCCGGGCTCTTTTGTTCTCTCACCCTAGCTGTGCTTTTCCACACTGGGCAGGGATTTGTAAGTCTGGTGGCGTGGGCATACTCGTTCCCGAAGCATTTAGATGCAGCTTGAGTTCCTAAAGGGGAACATCTCCAGGTTACATACGTAACCATGGTTCCCCGAGGGAATGAGATGCTGCGTCTGCATCTTCCGGCATCCCTGCAAGCGCCTGCTTCATTCTCGAAGCTGCTGCTGTATTCACCGTGCATGCTTTTAAGCTTCCTGGCCACTATGTCACCCCGCCAACCACGTCTCACCCATCCATTGGACTGATTACACATGTGATTCAGAGCATGGTCACTCTGAAGGTGTTCCCATAGCATTTCGACACAGCATCTCGTTCCCTCAGGGAACGATGTTCACATACATAACCTGGAGACGTTTTTTGCTATGTTACTACATTTTTAAAAAACATGGACTGTAATTTTTGCACAAAAAGTTGACATATACACTATTACTTACTTCCGCAGTCCAAAATAAGGTGGATTTATATATGTGTTTCATATTGTTTTGTAATGTTAATTTCATCAGTTTCTATGTTCCCTGTGTACTGAAGCACAGTTGACCTTAAAGACGTTTGATTGGATCAAAAGATTTACATACATGTTTTTCAGTGTGTAAGTTATTCATGAATCTGTTTTTGAAGTTATATATTTTCAGTATTTAGAAAACAGATAATTATTTTTTTAAATAGCATAACAAATGTTCATAACTAATAGTTCATACAGAACAGGCTATGAGCCCTTCTTTTTTCCCATTAACATCTCATTCTGCTTTAAGAGCAGGTGTCAGGTCAATTCCGGAATCATCAACAAATTCTGTTTCCCAGAACTCGCCACAGCCTACAAACATGGCCGCTTCAGACTACACTTCCCAATACACATTAACTTCCCAATATACATTCACAGTCATTAGACTTCTAGTCATGCACACCTGTCACCAATCACACCAAGCACTATATAAAGGACTCACAAACACTCACTTTATGTGAAGAAATGCTCAGTCTGCTACTACCTGTGTTTACCAAGCTGTTTATTCAGTGTGTCGATCTTCTGGTTTTTTTTTTAATCTTGTTTTGCCCTGGGTTGTTACTCTGGGTTTGCCCTGATATTGTGGTTTGCTGATTGCCCATCTTTTTTTTTTATATGTTTCCTGTTTATGTCTTTGCCTTATATTTTGGATCTATTTGCCAGTTATTTCAGTAAAAACTCTAAACTTCCATTCGGCTATACCATGGATGTAGTAAGAGAGCATAATAGGCAAAATGCAGAAGCAGCACAAGGACAACTGGTGGGAGAGCACCAACAATGCTCGGCTGAACTAGATGCTAAATTGTTTGTGCAAGCACTCTCTATTGCTGCTAAGCCATGCACACCTACCCTGGCAGTAAGTTCACAGATTTCCTGGCCTGATAAGTAGAGCAGGTGAACCTTATTTATGTAAAGGCTTTTTGCTGCAGTGCTCACTTTACTTCGCCACCTAAGAGGGGTTATTGGAGTAGCAGAAAATCACACTATTCCTAAATCTCCTCACTGGCAAACTGCTAACCTGGGTTTGGTTTCAAGGAGGAGATCAGCTTACCTCCTACAACTGGTTCATCGAGCTGTTTTAATGTGTATTTCACCATTCACCTGAGGGAAAAGTAATCAATGTACACCTACTCAGCATGTCCCAAGTGTCAAGAAGAGTGGCCAAGTATACAGTGGAATTCCACAATCTAACTACAGGTAGTGGGTGGAATGAACCTGCCCTTAAAGCTGCCTTTCTTCAAGGTATGAACCACGATATCCCCACTGAGATGGCTTGCTGAAATGTCAAACTGACTCTTGGTTCTTTGATTGATCATACCATACATCTGGATCACCTGCTCCAGAACCGGCCACCACCCAGAAGAAACAGGACCATGCCAGGTGTAAGCAGCCTGTCGGAACCCATGCAGCTGGGCCGTACTAAGTTGAGTAATGAAAAACCAGGGGAAAAAACCTTGGAAAGAATGACTGTGCTACTACTGTGGCAGACCTGACCACTTGGTGGGTCAATGCACCTTCTGTGCCAAGTCCTCAGCCAAACCAAGTTCCCAAGAGAGCAGGAGCACCTCCACTTGCTCTCCAACATTGAGTCCATTACATGCTGCACCACCCTTATGAATTTAGATCATGGAACCCCCCCCTCCAACATAATTTACCCACTTTATGTAGTTGAACATCAAGCAATGGAGGAATACATTCAGAAAACACTGAAGCAGGTACATGTCCTTCCACATCTCCTGCTTCAGCAGGATTCTTTTTTGTAGAAAAAGGGGGGTGGCCTGTATAGATTATTGAGGATCAAATCAAGTACTGATATTCACTGCCACTTGTTCCCACATTCTTATAACAACTGCGTTCAGCCAAGATTTTCACTAAGATCAATCTCTGCAGTGCATATAATCTGGTTTGCATTTGGAAAGGCGATGAGTGAGCACCACCTCTGGTCACTAAATGTATTGCATTATGTTTTATGGGCTCTCTTGTGCCCCCTCAGTGTTAAAATCTCTAATCAATGACGTGCTGAGAGACATGCCAGGGGAGATTCTTCATAGCCTACATTGATGACATCCTGATTTTCTCCCCTTCCCTAGAAACCCATGTGCATCATGTCCAGCAATTTCTTGAATGACTGCTACAGAACCAATTATTTGTCAAAGGGAACAAGTGCAAATTTCACATGGACAAGGTTTCCTTCCTGGGGTATTCATCAGCCCAGAAGGAGTAACTATGTACCAAGCCAAGGTGTCTGCCCAAACCTAAGACCGTAAAGGATCTGCAGAGGTTTCTTGACTTCAGAAACTTCTAGCTACATTTCATCCAAGGCTTTAGTTCTATTGCTCTCTTGACACCTCTGGGATGGAACAGTGCAACAAAAGAGGCCCACAACAAGCTCAAAGAAGCATTCACCATGGCTCCAGTCCTCAAACATCCAGACCCGACCAAAACCACTCATAGTGGAGGTACATGCCTCCAATGCAGGGGTGGGAGCTGTCCTATTACAGCAATTTGGGGACAAGCCTAAATGTCATCCTATCCCTTTCTACTAAAGAAGTTATCACCAGCTGAGCAAATTGGGAACAGATCTGCTGGCAGTGAAACTGACACTAGAAGAATGGCATCACTGGCTGGAGGGAGCCACACATCCATTCACTATGTTCACTGACCATAAGAACCTTGAGTATCTCAAGACAACCCAAATGTCTCAACCCTCGCCAAGCTGGCTGGACCCTGTTCTTTGCCCAATTCAACTTCACCCTATCCTACAGGCCGGGCTCCAAAAACACCAAAGCAGACTCTCTGTCCCATGTGTATGCTGCTAGCTCAAGAGACGGGAGCAAGGAGCACATCCTTCTGCCTTCCTGCTTCATAGGTGCTGTCACTTGGGACATAGACCAGGAGATAGAGCACACACCAACTCAGCAAATTCCTCTCCAAACAAGAAGTTAGTCTCAGCCCTGTGAGACAAACTCATCACTTGGACACCCTAGAACAAGTGGCACAAACACCAAGGAGGAGGAGAAATACCACAGTATCAATCCAGAAACCCACAAGGATGTAAGAAACTAAATCCCAGATACATCAGGTCCTACAAGATTCTAAAACAAGTCAATGAGGCCACATACAAACTCAATTTACCACGACACTACTGAATAGCACCATCATTTCACATATCACGCCACAAAACCTTCATACCTGGACCACTGGCTACTAACATTCCCCCATGACACCACCAGCACCACTCGACATTTAAGGACAACCAGTGTACCATGTCAAGTTCTGTCAGGTCAACTCCAGAATTATCAACAACATTTCCCAGAACTTACTGCAGCCTACAAACATGACCACACCAGACTACACTTCCCGACACACACAAACTTTGTCATGTTCACAGTCACCA
>CM074962.1:1823603-1835033 GCA_037577455.1 Pangasius macronema
GTCTGACCTACAGCACACCTCACCACTGTCCTGCTCCTCTCATACATGTCCTGCACCACTCTGACATACTTCTCTGAGAATTTACAGTAAAAAAGTAATTACAATTTTTTTTTTCAGTTCATTTCCAATTAAGAACCTATTCAACAACAACCCAAGTGCTTTACATTTATTTTTTAAAAATAAATAATTAGATTAAAAATAAATTACAATTTATGCAACAATCCAAAAGTTCTTAATAAGGAGGGGAAAAACTCCTTGGTTTTTAGTTTTGGTTTTCAGTCCAGAGTGCTGTGAAATTTGGTTTTATTTTTAAATCAGCGCATCACAAGTTGTTTATTACATGTTGTTTATGCAGCTTGATCAGGCTCGTTTTCGGATTGGATGAGTGTTTGAGAGAGATCTGTGAGAGCAGTAGTGTAAACGCAGCCGCATACAGGTGGCCCATTTCTTCACCTGTCAGACTTTCTACTGAGTGTGTGAGTGTGTGTGTGTGTGTGTGTGTGTGTGTGTGTGTGTGTGATCCTCTGTCTCCCCTCTCATTAACACATGCTCTAAAATAGCACGTGTGTCCTCTGGCGTATCTGAGTAACGTCGGACAGTCCGGAGAGAAATCAAGGTAACGAGCTCCACGTGGACACGTGCACTCAGAATAGCAGCTTTAATGGGTCGACATGTCCGATGTCCTCCATTCGTGTGTGTGTGTGTGTGTGTGTGTGTGTGTGTGTGTGTGTGTGTGTGTGTGTGTTCATATGTGTGTATGGTCACTCACACTAAAAACTTAACAAAGTATCTCAGGATTGTTTTTAAAGCTGTTCACATGTATACTGATATTTCTGAAAATGGTGTTTATATCTCCATCCACATGAAGATGCAAGAACGGTTTGAAAACTGGAGCTTAATGTTAGTGTAGGAGCGATGAATTCAGGAGCATTACAGCGCCGATTATATCCCTTCTCCTCTCCATGGATCTGATGGTGTGGATTAATTTACATAACATGAATCGCAGGTTTATATTATTGCGCTAGTTCTAATACGTTATTGCGTCTGTAGTAACAGTTCATGTACGGGAACTTGTACGGCGGACGCTCGATATAAACACATTAAAACTGTGTAATCATTGATATGGTGAAGTTTTCTTTAGGAGACTTTTTTTTTTGTATTTATGGAAGGAGTCTCCAGTGTCGGTGCTTTGTAACGGTTAGTAATTTTTAACCTGTGGGAAAGTCTTCAGGACAGAGGAGTTTGCACTTTCTGGTTTCTAAGTAACATGACAAGGTTTTAGGAGAAAAAAAGAAAGGCTGGTGAGGGAAAGACTCTTTACAGCTGCTATAACGTAAGTGAGAACAGGAACTAACTTGTTTCATGAATGTTCTGCAATATTAAATGTGACATTTTGTTCATTAACAAATGTAAAAATTATTGTGCTATAAGAGGAATAACACAGTAACGCAGACTGTATCACACCACCCTGGCATGGATCACGTTTCTATATTATGTTGTTTGTTATTCTTTGCATTGTTTCTGTTTGAACTAAACCCACATTTAGTCGTAAAGTCCTCAGTAGACTGTCAGTTTTCATTAAAATGATTATCTTTGAATAATAACTATTCCCTAAGCAGTAGTTGTTTCTCAACATGTCACTCTTGCTGACGGAGTATGTCCTGACGTCAAACGGTAGACAAAATGAAGGACCAAAAGGTGTAAAGGACCTAGGACAAATCCTCCTGATCCTGCTCTGCCCTTTTTATCTGTGTATCTTGAGAAGTCTTATGTCTTCCTGATAGCTCAGAGCTCACGAGTGGTAAGACAACGTAGACACTTTTCGACATGTTACTACCCTAGAAGTTGGGTGAGCTGTCAAGTGTAATTACAGTGTAACTTAAGTCATACAGATCCATTTCCTAGTAGCTTCTCAGCACGTCTGAGGTAAATAATAAAATAAATTTAGCCATATTGAGTCATTAATTAGAGATTTATCAAAATATCTGAGGGAAATGTTGATATTTCTGATGGTTCTGCCTCATTTCTATCATCACTAAGCCTTTACATTATCTGTATTTCTTCCTTCACTGTCTTTACATTGCATATATGAAATAATTAATTGTTACATGCTAGCTCGAGGAATCATAATTTTAGCCACACAGTGCATTTTCTTATTATTTCTTATTAATTTAACAACACATCTGAAGTAAATGTTGATATTCCTGATAGTTCTGTCTCATTTCTATCATCACTGAGCCTTTATCTTGTCTGTATGAAGAAATTTGCTACATGCTAGCTGGATAAATCATAATTTTAGCCATACTGAATCTTTTTTTTAGTAATTTACCAACATATCTGAGGTAAATTTTGATATTCCTGATAGTTTTGTCTCATTTGTTTGTTTAAATTGCCCATTTTTTAAAGACGACAGGCTAAATACATCATAATTTTAACCATATTATGTATTTTCTTAATAATTTACCAACACATCTGAGGTAAAATTTATAATTCTAAACCTAGTTAGCATGCAGCATAACCAGCTGCATGCTAGCTAGGTTTAGAATTATAATTTTAGCTAAACAAGAGTGTTTTCTTAGACTAAATGGTTGTGTGGACTCCCTTTATGACTATAAGGACTATCAAAACAGGGTAAGGAGGACAGGGACACAGAAATTGGCTACATGCTAGCTGGATAAATCATCATTTTTGCCAAACTGCATATGTTCTTACTAATTTACCAACACAGCTGAGGTAAATGGTGATAATCCTGATCAATCAGTCAATCACTTTATTTATATAGCACAGTAAAAACACTATTTGACCATTGTGCTGTACAACCAACTACAAATAAATACAAATTAAAAAAAAAAAGAGAAAGAGACCGTCTAGGTTCAACCCCACAGAAACCACATAGACATCATTACACATAGTAAATAACTCTAAAACAGAACCAACCAAGGACACACTGGGTTTAGTTATAGAGCAGGTCAAAAAGATATGCTTTCAACTTTAAATTCTGACGCTGACGAAATGACGAAAGAGATACCGGCAAACTGTTCCACCATTCTGGGCCTGCTATTGCAAAAGCACGATCACCCTTCCACTTTAGATTTAGTGACTTTTAGTCAAAAGTCTCTGGTCAGATGATCTCAAACGTCAGAGGAATGGGGTAGGTCCCAATCCGTTTAAGGCTCTAAAAACAAATACTAATATTTTAAAATCAAGTCTATAGCAAACTGGCAACCAGTGTAAAGAGAGTAATATAACGGTGATACTTTCATATATTTACGAGAGTTTATCAAAAGTCTAGCAGCTGCATTTTGGATAATCTGTAGCTGATTCGTGTAGGATATGCTTTTTCCTACGTAAAGTGAATTATAGAAGTCAAGATGAGATGAAACAAATGCATGTATCACTCTTTCAAACTCTCTAAATGATAAAAAGCTTTTGGCCTTGGTCAAAAGCCTTAGTTGGAAGAAACTTGATTTGATTTATCTGTTTATCAAATTTTAGTGCTGAATCAAATATAGCGCCCAGGTTTTGTCTCATTTCCAGTGTCACTGTGCCTTTAATGCCTATGTGCTCACTAACTAACTAAATCCTCTGCCTCCGTTTCAGTCAAATAACAGCATAGCGTCCATGTTTCCCAGTTGCCTAGCAACAGTGTTCTCATGACTTTGAGCGCTTGAACACGGAGTGCATCGTGTGCTTGCTTCAACGCATCACAAGTATGATTTGCACCAGGACTACGAATCTGCTCTCCTACCGAAGTGTGTTTGAGTGAAAACATCTGCAGCCTGACCTACATTTACAAATCAAAACCGTATTACAACAAAGACTCGATTTACACACAGCTGCAGAAGAAAGAGCTGACTCACACTAGTGCTGCGTGCTGGAGACGTTCAGTAAAACAGGGCTGAGATTCGGATCCTGCTCACAGCAGTAGCCTGAGTTACTATTAGATGATGAGTAGAGATATTAGGTGTAACGTAATCCAGATCAGGCTAACAAATAACACAAAACACTGGAAAAAAAACAAAGAACTATTGGGATCCAGTTGGATCTTCTATACGTATTTCAGCTGGAAAAAAACCTGCTTTGGAAGGAAGCTTTGGTTGCAGTGTTATGAAGAGAAACCATGGAAAAACATTGTCTGGAATGGTGTACAGATGTTTTTTGTGGTAATAGGAAGCATTAGAAATGGAAAATATGTGTCATTTATGAAGCTTCTGGTTGGGTGTGTGATGTGTGAGCTGTGTTTTCATGGCCTGAGAGGTCAAACGGCGTTTGGATACCAAAACAATGTTCCTGTCACTATATACCAAAGCTAGCATAAAGTTATAGTATACAAAGTTCAAAAACTAGCATAAAGATGAAAATTGAACAGAAACAAAAGATAGCATAAAGCTAGAGTATACAATGCTCAAAGGATAACATAGAGCTGAAGATTGACAAGATGCAGAGGATAACATTGGAGTAACAATCACCAAGGTACTAAATATAGCAGAGCATATTAGAGCATACTAAGTTCAAAGGCTAGCACAGAGCTAAAAAAAAAAAGGTCAATATACAAAAGCTAGCATAAAGGTGTAGTATACAAAGTTCAAAAGCTAGCATAAAGATGAAAATTTACAAGATACAACACTAGTATAAAGGTAAGAACTGGCAAGATACAAAAGCTAGCATAAAGTTAGAGCATACTAAGTTCAAAGCTAGCATAGAGCTGAAAATGAACAATTTTACAAAAGCTAGCATAAAGCTGCAGTATATAAAGTTTCAACAGCTGGCTCGTGAGTTTGTGTATATTTACATATAAGAAGACTCATGTTTTTATTGTTGTTGTTGTTGTTGTTGCTGTTTGTGACCTTTTCCTTTTATGGAGTGTTGTGGGTGTGGCTAAATGTAACTAAGGTGCGTTGTGAACATGTTTGGTATTTTATGTCTGATCGGTGACATGAGTACGAAGAAAATCAGCAAAACTTTTGTAAATTTGGCTGGAAATTTTATATTTCACTGCAAAACATTTAAAGAAAATGTTTATTTATATTAAAAAAATAAATACCTGAGGCTCTATTTCACAAAAAGCTCTAAAGTGAAGTAAATGTGCTAGCCTGGTCAGTCTATAATCTAAATATAATCATGGCCTGGAACGTGTTCCTGTTGCCGGGAACCGGACATATCAGGAGAGTTTAATCCAGCAGGTGTGTGGAGAGATTATTTCTGTCCGGTCGGTTTGGTTAATGATCAACTAACATCACCTTCAGTTTCTCTGCAGTGCCTGAATTTCTCCGTTAACCTTCAGCAGCTCTCTGAACACAAACTCTACTACTCTCTATTGGACTATTTCTATTTCCTATAGAATTAAACACTGTACATCTATGTTCACACCAACAGAACTACTTACACGCTAACTACAGTATTTTGCAGTGGATATAGCATAGAGTAAAAGTTTATAAAGATTTCCATAATAAAGGTAAATGAAATCAATGAGCTTTACATGTTCAGCATGCCACGTTTGTAGTATGATAAACATACAGCACAATCTCACCATTTATATACGATATATATCACTTAGCTATTGTAAATAGCTAATTATTAGCATGACTAGCATAACGGTTCACAGACTAGCATTACAGAACGGTAGTGCAAGTTCAGAGCAATGTAAACATTGTGTTAATGGAGTTGTGTTCTCATGAAATTAGCATGTTTTCTAATTTCATATTTGAGTGTGCTAACTAGTTAGCAAGGATAACTTTAGCCATGTTTTAAGCAATCATAAATCTGAACGTAAATCTTAGCATAAACTTTGGAGTCTTAGCATAAATTTGAGCATAAATCTGTAAATAAATCAGCTAAATTTAACATAAATTTTAGCATCAATTTAATATATACTTATGTTAGCATAAATATTAGCGTAAATTTGAGTATAAATCCTGCTCGCTAGTCTCTTAGACGTAAACAAACATTCCTGTTTATTGTTTACAATTTTTTAAGATCACGACATGAATAAATGTACACCACTGCAACGGGTAAAATGTTTAATCTGAGGAAATGTGTATTTTTTTTTCAAGTTGTAATTTTATTTGTTTTTGGTGCGAATATAACAACAGCCCATTTCACTCAGGACTCACAGCGATCACATCTGTGTCCTGCCATTAAAATGCAGCATTTCAGGGCTAAAACACATTAGCAGGGGAGTGTGTGTGTGTGTGTGTGTGTGTGTGTGTGTGTGTGTGTGTGTGTAAGAGAGAGACGTCTGTCGTTTACATTTCATTAGTTAATTACTGTTTGGAAAATGGATTTCTGAAAGCTGAGGCCTGATTTATGCTTAATGACAGCGAGGGTCTTTTTTTTTTTTTTTTTTAAATTGTAAACACATTCGTCACCTGATTTCTCATTTATTTAAAAAAAAAAAAGTTATTTCCATTTTACTTGAAAAATTTTACTTATGATGTCGTTATGAAAGCTTGACATTATGGAAGGAATAATTTGGACAAAAATAAACTGTACTTGATGGATAAATGCAGCTTATAGCTGGGTGGCTAAATAATGACAAAAAAAACCAAAACAAAACAAAAATACATCATGAGAAAAGTTAGTTAGATAAAGTCGAGTGCAAAAGTTTGTGCGCCCTCGGAACAAACTTCAGCGTGATATTTAGTATTCCTTTGTTATCACATTATCAAATGTTCCTTCATTATCATAAGAAGAATTGTCAAAATAGTACATGCTAAAATATTAAAAGTAAAAAAAAAATTCTTATGAATGTAATATAAATGAAAAATTCTCTTGATGCTGTCCGATGAAGATATTTATATGAAAAAGGACAACTTTATAACATATATATAAACACAAACGTATACAAATGGCTGCAAATAATATCAGCAGCATGGTGTAGGATCATTTATAAGCATTTTTAAATTGATGTAAATTTTTAATAAACAAAAAAAAAATCAGTGATGTATTTATAAATAATGTCATTCATTATAATAATATATTTATAAATGTATTAAGTTATAAAGAATTTTTTTTATCTTTCGTTTGCTTCCAGCAGTCTGCTTTCTTTTGTAATAGGACCTTAAAAGCCTTAAAGGTTTTCCGTTTCCGAGCCTGAGCGCACATTAACCGAGACGCTTTCGGCTGTATGAATGACTCAGAGGTGACCAGAGAGTAATTACACACGCCTACGACCTTTTACTTAAATTAGAGCCGTGTATTAAGCCCTAATAATGTACTGTACTTATCTTCTGAACAGATATCCTGGATCACAGCACCACCTGGAGGACACACACACACACACACACACACACACACACACACACACACACACACACACTCGCACTGTGCCGAGGCTGATTTCTGCACATTGTTAGAGTCACTCCGGTTTCTTTTTCAGAGCAAATTTGTTAGAATTAAGCCACTCAGGAGCTAAAGAGTTCGCATATGAAATGAATTCACATCACAGCATGGCTGGACCTGGACTCTGATTGGTCAGAAGGTGTTGATTCACTTCCTATAACAGCAGCTCTGACGGCAGCGCAGGTTCATATCAATGCGTTCGTTCTGATACGTTATCGTTTCTATAGCAACAGCTCATTCACAGGGACTCGTACGGCTCCATATGAATGGATTTCAAAAAAGTTTTCTTAAAGTAAGGAGATGTTTATTTAACGTTTATGGAAGGAGTCTCCAGTGTTAACAGTCAGATGTAAAGCTTTAAGTGAGAGAGAAGAAAGAGAGGATGGCGAGGGAATGGATGTTTGTAGCTGCTATAACGTAAGTGACAACAGAAAGCTGTCAGTAAATTCTGGTTAAAAATCTTTTTCAACTGCATGATTTTTTTTAACCTGATTTTTTTTTCATTACAGGTTCAGGTTCTGCTGATTTTATTCCCTAAGAAATAGAATAACGAGATTGTGATGTCAGTGAACATAATTATAACCAATAATTATAACCAATCAGTAATGAACACTTGCTAGCCCCGCCCCCAAGAACATCAAAACCCATCCAGGTGGAACGTTTGATACACAGTTTTCTGAAGCCAAATATTCCTCAATGCGGACACACACACACACACACACACACACACACACACACACACACACACACACACACACACATATGATGGAATAATGAACTTAATGAACAGTTTCGTTTATCTCGAGTTTATGAGAGAAACAGATGTTTGTTAACAAAAACACGTCGAGTTTAAACGTTTCTTTTTTCTCATGGAGGAAGAACGAGATGATTGTTATCACGTCATGTCGTGCTGATATTCTAACAGCAGAGGGAAGTGATGCTTTAATGTCTGACTGAACACACACATACACACACACACACACACACACACACACACACACACACACACACACACACACACACACACACAGTATTTTTAGCCTGGTGTAGAAGAAAGGCTATTATTATCGGACGCTACTTTAGAAAAGAAAACGCACTGTGTGTAAACACTGATTCATTGTTCTGAACTGCTGTGAATTTATTCTTTTTGGTTCCTTTGTTTCGTGACATTTTTTAATCCTAATTTACAGTCAAACTCTCTAGTTTCTGTTTACTGTCAATCTGCAGTATTGTTCTATTTAATTCTGTAGTTTGAATCTATATTTTTCTCATTTGGGCTCATTTCTGTACATCGTTCTATTCTGTAATGTAGCTGTATGTATTTCTGTGCACTTTTTTCCCCCAGTTTGCTTGTATGTGTTTCTGTTCTTTTTTGTTGTTTGTTTTTGTTTTGTGTACATGTCCTATCACATTTCTTTATGTCTTTCCTTTCTGGTATTTCTGTTTCCATGTGTTTATTAGCCTTCTTATGTACAGTTGGGGTCAAAAGTTTCCATACGGCTTGCAGAATCTGCAAAATGTTATTGACTGCTTTATGTTCTGTGATAGTTGTTCATGAGGCCCTTGTTCACCCTGAGAAGCTAAACTGCACACTGTTCTTCAGAAAAATCCTCCAAGTCCTGCATATTCCCTGCTTTTCCAGCATCTTCCGCATATTTGACCCCTTTCCAACAGCGGCTATATGATGCTGAGATCCATCTTTTCACAACTGAGGGACTTGAACACGACTATTACAAAAGGTGCAAACATTCACTAACGCTCAAGAAGGAAAACACCATACAGTAAGAGCCAGGGGGGGTGTAAACTTTTGAACAGGATGATCGGATGTTGTAAATTATCATTATTCTGTCTTCTGGAAAACATGTAAATATCTTATGTAGCTTCTGAAGGGCAGTACTAACTGAAAAAAACAAGATGCATAAGACAAAATAATAACAGTTTGTAAACTTATGACCCCAACTGCATCTCTCTGTTCTTTTTATGTCTCTTTTTGTGTATTTTTCTTCAAATATGTTTAGATTCTGTTTAACTCACTGTGATTCTCTGTTGATTAGTTTGTGTGATCGCACAATACCGCTTGTTCAGCTTTGGACTGAGATCCCTATACCCCACAGAGACAGATCAGCAAGGAGAAGGACAGCAGGGGATTAATTTTAGAGAAGATGGTTCTCATATGAGAAGGTCTCTTGAATGATCAAAGCTGAATGGGGAAAAAAGAAAATTGTACAAATTTTCCAGAAATTCATTTCACCACTAAGCTTTGGATTTAACTCTTAATCAAACTCTTAACTCTGCTTAATCAAAATCAGAATCGGAATCACCTTTATTGCCAAGTACTGTGTGTTTACACGTACAAGGAATTTGTCTTGGTTTAAATAAGTCACAAAATAAAATCAGAAATATGATTTATAGCACCAAACACCAAAATTCACCATCAAACCCCAACATTCACCACCAAACACCAGCATTCACCATCAAACCCCAACATTCACCATCAAACACCAACATTCACCATCAAACCCCAACATTCACCACCAAACACCAGCATTCACCATCAAACACCAACATTCACCATCAAACCCCAACATTCACCACCAAACACCAGCATTCACCATCAAACCCCAACATTCACCACCAAACACCAGCATTCACCATCAAACCCCAACATTCACCATCAAACCCCAACATTCACCATCAAACACCAACATTCTCCATCAAACACCGAAACCCCAACATTCTCCATCAAACACCAAAATTCACCATCAAACCACAACATTCACCATCAAACCACAACATTCTCCATCAAACACCAACATTCACCCTCAAACACCAAACTTTCACCATCCAACACCAACATTCACCATCAAACCACAACATTCACCATCCAACACCAACATTCACCATCCAACACCAAAATTCACCATCAAACCCCAACATTCTCCATCAAACACCAACATTCTCCATCAAACATCGAAATTCTCCATCAAACCCCAACATTCTCTATCAAACCCCAAAATTCACCATCAAACCCCAAAATTCACCATCAAACCCCAACATTCACCATTCCAACACCAACATTCATCATCAAATACCGACATTCACCATCAAACACCAAAATTCACCATCAAACCCCAACATTCACCATCAAACATCAACATTCACCATCAAACCCCAAAATTCACCATCAAACACACCAACATTCTCCATCAAACACCAAAATTCACCATCAAACCCCAACATTCTCCATCAAACCCCAACATTCACCATCAAACATCAACATTCACCATCAAACCCCAACATTCACCATCAAACATCAACATTCTCCATCAAACACCGACACTCAGCATCAAACACTAACTTTCCATTAGTGATTTTAAAATGATTAAATTTTTATTCATCTTGTTTATTTATTTATCATGATTATAAAACACACACACACACACACACACACACACACACACACAGCTGTGTAAAAAGATCAGGTTTAATTGTGTCTTTTGTAATTTATTGTGCTTTGTGTAGTTGCACCGCTTGGTGGCAGCAGAGCTCTCTGCCATCGCTGCGGGATGTTTGTGATGAAACGCTGGATATAAGACACACGTCAGTGTTTCTCTTCCTTGTTTTCCCGATAAAGATCAGTCCGGAGTCCCGCTGTCATGTTCTGTGACATCAAAGGAATGTTGATTGGAAAATGCTGATGAACGTCCGGGGACTTTTCCCCTCTGAGACAGCGGAGAGATTTCTGTCACACTTTGTTGATCTCACAGAAAATGGTTCCATTCTTGATTGCACTTTGACTACAAACAGAACTCTCTGTGTGTGTGTGTGTGTGTGTGTGTGTGTGTGTGTGTGTGTGTGTGTGTGTGCGCATGTGTGTGTGCGGATGTGTGTGTGTGTGTGTATCTTTCTGTAAGATGGATGTTGCAGTTATAACAGTTCTAATTCTCTCTGTTGATGTGAGTCCCTTCTCCTCATTAAACAGTCAGTTAAGAGGAAACAAAATGACACAGTTTGTCAACACACACACACACACACACACACACACACACACACACACACACACACACACACACACACACACACACACAC
>CM074962.1:1859038-1861538 GCA_037577455.1 Pangasius macronema
AGTTCCTCCTCAGTCTGAGGTACAGTTTAGTCCTCCATGTTTGCCTCCTAAATGGGACAGAGCTTTTCTCTGGAGCACTGCTGCTCTATCTATAGGCTGCCTATCTAGGGAACCTCCTTCTGACTGGAACACAAGTGTGGTTACATGTTTGATTAGAAATTAATCACTGTGTGTGTGTGTGTGTGTGTGTGTGTGTGTGTGTGTGTGTGTGTGTTGTAGAGTGCAGCAGTATTGCTAGGCTCTTCACAGTTGAAATGGATTTGTGCAGCTCGGTCGGGGTAAAATGAAGCAGGATGCTTGTACATGAGAATAAAACACACTGCAACACATAAACACCCACCCACACACACATACACACACACACACACACACACACACACACACACACACACACACACACAGAGTGGTAAAACAGGGAATCTATGCGAATCCAAATATTAGGAAATATTACACAGTACACTGATAAAAATGCTTAAAAATGTAAATTCCTGTGAAGTACAGTCGAGCCACCTAGCCACACCTCTTCATAATATATTTATCGTAACTCCGCCCCCTTTTACAATTGCACAGCTCTGACAGTTTTTATTAGCTGCTGGAGACAGAGGAATGTGTGTGTGTGTGTGTGTGTGTGTGTGTGTTTAGGGTAAAAGAATGAAAGAGTATTGATTGCTGATTAGCCAGGATCTAACACGAGGTGTGTGTGTGTGTCTGTGTGTGTGTGTGTGTGTGTGTGTGTGTGTGTGTGTGTGTGTGAGCGAGAGAATAAAATCTAAGAGAAAGTGAAATGTAGAAAGAGAGAGAGAGAGAGAGAGAGAGAGAGAGAGAGTAAAGCAGAATGATCAATGTTAAATGTTTTAGAAAAACGCAGCAGCAGTGGGTTTATAGAGAAATTTGTGAACAATTGTATTTTTAAAGGAATACAATATAAAAATGCAGAAAAGATAGGTTTGGAAAAGAACGCCTGTGTGTGTGTGTGTGTGTGTGTGTGTGTGTGTGTGTGTGTGTGTGTGTGTGTGTGTGTGTGAAAAGAAGCGCTGTAGGTTTAGGAAACATAACAGTTAATCGAAGACTCAGAGTGGAAATCTGTCTCTCTATTCAGACACACACACACACACACACACACACACACACACACACACACACACACACACACACACACAGACATAAAATGATCACCAGCTGGAGTCAGTGCTGCTCTTAGTGATTGTGCAGCACCAGCCTTAAGTGCTGGTGTGTAATTAGTAAGGAATAATACACTCCATGCTGTGCAGTTATAGGAAACTAATCAACACATGGGTGGTGTGATGTGAAGCAGAGTTAGCATCCTGTTAGCATCCTGCTAGCATCCTGAAGTGGATTATTTCTGTATATCTGGAGTGTGTTATTCCGCTTATACCCCAGTGATGTACCAGCGATTACACTCTCTCTCTCTCTCTCTCTCTCTCTCTCTCTCTCTCTCTCTCTCTCTCTCTCAAGAGCTTATCATTTTACAGAGAAACCTGAAAGCATAAACACCTCTATCCTGTGACAGTTACAAAGCGCTGACACTGGAGACTCCTTCCATAACTATTCCATAAGCATCTCCTAACAGAAAAAGTCGCCACATCAACAACGAGACGTTTTACTTTGTTAAACAGCACACTTATTAGTTATTAGTCTTTGATTAATAATAAAGTCCCTGTTACTACAGAAATGATAACGTAATAGAACGAGCGCATTAATATAAACAGAACTAACGCACACCTCCTGACCAATCAGATTCAAGAATTCAACTGCGCTCGCATCATCCCCGATGCATTCCATGCCACGCAGTGATACAGTACGAGTGGACAACATGGCGCCTTTCACTCCTATGCAGTGTTGAAGCCTTTTTTTTTTTTCCGGTCGAAATGGAAGTCGCCCAGGTAACCAGTTGGTCCGCCTCTCGCCCCGCCCACATTACTGATGGACATACGAGTCGGTAGTGCGCACGCTGTGAGGTATCACACTTAAAATGGTGCTTCGGCTAACTGAAAGTGGTAAGTACGGCGTCATTAATTAATACGTAAAATGCTTAATTGTTGTCATGTGTTGATTTTCTCGATGTCAGGAAAGGATATTCGAGCTTCGAGCTTACAGCTGACTGACTGACTGTAGCTAATGTAAGGCACTGAAAATATAAACACTGACAATCAGCACAGCCATGGGATCTAGGGTCTGCTGCACGACTGGCCTGAGCTTCAGGTGTGTGTTGGAAAGTGTGTCAGGCTCGACTGTCATGTCCAGAACTGTCAATCAATCTCATCAGCCACGCCCTTTTATTTATCATCAGAGAACTCCTATAAAACGCATTTATCGTAAGGACGAATATTGCGGGAGACACCGTGCTCAACTGAACTTGTCAAAACGACAGAATACTATTCCTGAGAATAATTTGCGGAGCTTAAAATGGAAGTTCGGCTCGTTTTCCGTTCGCTTGCGCGGGAATGGGCGGAGTTAAAAGCCGTACTGCAGACAGCCA
>CM074962.1:1869038-1884411 GCA_037577455.1 Pangasius macronema
GGGCTTTGGTTTGGCTTTCCGTATTGGTCCTGTCTCTGTGCTTTGTTTCGCTGATTGTGTTCACCTGTTCCATGTTTTCTCTCGCCATGTCGGTTCAGCCTCCAGCTGTGTGTCAGAATCCTCGGTCGCAGGTTATCGGGTAACTTTACTGAAATTAGACGACAGAATCGGAGCCTCCTTTCAACACTTTCTTCATCATGCGGTTCTAAAGCGCGGCGATTTTCAGGATGTAAAGAACTCCGAGAGAAATAAGGATCTTGCGTCCCTGATCCGAGGTGAATAATACAAAACTCACACTGAGCCTTTTTTATTTTTACTCGAAACCTAGGTATTGAAAAACTAAAAACTTTTTTTTTTTTTTTTTATGAAAAACACAAAAATAGGCATAGGAGTGTCTTAATGCGCTGATGAGTTACAAGAACTGGACTAAGGGGAAAAATCCAACTGTGTTTGAACTGAACGTTTATTTAAACTCAGCACATCGAGGAGAAACGTTTGATGTGCGACGCAACCGAGTGTGAAAACACAAGAAATACAAAACGATTGCAATGAGAACACAAATACTGATAATGAGTGAAGTGAAGTGACTTTGTGGCCAAGTGTGGTGACCCATACTCGGAATCTGTGCTCTGCATTTAACCCATCCAAGNGCCAGACCCGAGACTCGAACCCACCACCTTCAGGTTCACCTTCAGGTTACAAGTCCCACTCTCAGACCATTAGGCCCAAAATGTGGTAACGCTTCAGGATTTTGTGATGCTAATCTTCTCTGTATTGATCTAATTTTATCACATATAATAACATATGTGAGAATGCTATGAATCCATTTATAGCACTTTATAATGCACTCACATTGTTCTATGCATCATCTGCATTATGAACTGGCAACATAATGCATTATAAGTAGTGTTCATAACATAATGTGGCAAATCTCAGCCTAATATTTCTGACGTATTTTTTATTTTCTCTAATAAATGAGTTTTGCCAGAGGAATGCACTGTATTGAAAAATAATAATCGAAATTATACAGCAGTGAAATGATAACAGAAGAGTCCCAAATGAAGCGGAAGTGATTAGAAAAGATAGAACACGCTAAATGAAATGAGGATGAGTGCTCATGGTCCATAAAATCACACGGGACAGGAACAGAGCGATGGAAGTGGAGAAGCTGAGACGGGAGAAAAAGAGGAGGAGAAGGAGGGAGGAGGAGGAGGAGGGAGGAGACAAGGCGATGGGTTTTCGAACACTCTCGGGTTTGTTTAATTACGCTGGACGAGGGCTTTAAGAGGCGCCTCGTTACTGCAAGCCGCCTCAAGGGAGAAGAGAAGGAGTGCAGGAAGAGGAAAAGGAAAACACACTTCCTCCAGGCGAGGAACACAGCCCAGCTCTCTCAGCACAGGCCGCAAAAAAGTCTTCTGAAATCTAATCGCTGTAATTTCACTTCCAAGTTGTCAAAGTAGGAAGAACAGGATGACGTGACGGAGCTGGAGACTCGATTCCGACTTGCCTTAAAGCCCTAGCTCCTGAACTAGCGCCGGGTTTGCCTTAAAGCCCTAGCTCCCGAGCTAGCGCCGGGTTTGCCTTAAAGCCCTAGCTCCTGAGGTAGCACCGGGTTTGCCTTAAAGCCCTAGCTCCTGAGCTAGCACCGGGTTTGACTTAAAGCCCTAGCTCCCGAGCTAGCGCCGGGTTTGCCTTAAAGCCCTAGCTCCTGAGCTAGCGCCGGGTTTGACTTAAAGCCCTAGCTCCTGAGCTAGCGCCGGGTTTGCCTTAAAGCCCTAGCTCCTGAGCTAGCGCCGGGTTTGCTTCCTGACCTGGAATGAACTGTAACAAACACATCTAGCAGCCGTGGAGTTCTTATAAATAATTGAAAATAAAATACAGCCTTTTTTTGTTTTGTTTTGCTGACTATCAGCATTAAACCATGAAAACGCACCACAACATGCAGGCTGAGTAATGATGCAGTGGAAATAGGAACTCGTTTTCTAAATGAATTGGCAATCCTCTTCAGATGTGAGTAATTAACACGGCGTTAACGAGGTTAAACTGGATGTGCTATACGCAGAAAAAGCGCTAAAATGTGCCGTGAATGGGATTAAAGCCGCGAGGCTGAGAAACCGCTTTATGGAATCATCATCTCGTTATTTTATTATTAATAAGCAGCTGATCTGAGCGTCTGAGATTGGAGATGATTAGAGGTGCTGTCTCTCTCTCTCTCTCTCTCTCTCTCTCTCTCTCTCTCTCTCTCTCTCTCTCAGTAATACAGCAGTGAGGCTGTGATTAACAGTACAGCCCTCAGGTAACTGCAGGCATGATGACGTCGTCCGTCTGATATTCGCTACTCGTCTCTCTCTGGGTGTCTGTGAGGAACAGACTGAAGCGCTGATTAAAAGCAGAGGTAAACAAAACCACCGTCAAGGCAGAGCAGAATTTTCAAGCATTTATCTAATATCCTTGCTGAGGGAACGGATTATTACAGCTCTGATATTAGAGCGGCAGAAGAAGCCGCACTGGGAGTTAATTGTTTTTCGGGGCGAGATGCCACAGGAGAGAGAGTTATACAGCTTTCCCTCAATGGCTGAAACAGTAACGCGGCTGTGGATGAAGCCATCTTTGATTCGGCTGTAACGATTGAAAGCATTGTGTGAGGATCACGGTAGCGCTGTTCTGCAGAGACGTCCCCTCGGTCAAGCAAAATGCAGTGGACAAGTTAACTGCACAGAAAACAAACATCTGTCCAGCGATGTTCAGCATCATATTTCTGAGACGTCCAGTGTAGAAGTGAAGAGTGGAGATGTTGTCCCACAATGCAATGCAGCTCAGTGGAGTCCAGAGTTCGCAGATCTTACATCTGAGTTGAGTCCAGTGACCAGTAATACAAACAAACAAACAAACAAACAAACAAACAAACCCAGAGAAAAGTAAAGGAACTAGATCTGATACTTGGTAAGATACTTAAACACACTTAAGTAAAGGAGGTATAAAAGCACAGGTGTGACTAATTAACTTCCACAGCAACACAAGACAAGAACAGGAAACGTTTGCCATATAAGGAAAGTGGAGCAGCGACGGGGGCAGTACGGGACCGGCAGCGTGGAAAATGGGGCATGATATCAGTTTATTCACTGCAGAAGGATGAGAGGAAATATGACTTTACTCAAGACATGACGCTAACTAGAGAGCGCAGGATTCTCTCCAGGGTTATTCGGAGTAATGAAGCCAAAAAGAAAATGCCTGTAGACAGTATCATGTGATTAGTATTATGCAAATGAGATCATAATTACCATACGCTCATCTAATATGCAAATGACGTTGTGTTAAGTGGAGACTTCAGGCTTCCCGTCACTGTTATCCACGTTAGCGTTGGGTTGGTTGAGCCGGGCTTTCAGGCACGTTAGTGTAACTCTCTCGCTCTCTCTCTCTCTCTCTCTCTCTCTCTCTCTCTCTCTCTCTCTCTCTCTCTCTATCATTCTATTTGAGTCCTGATCTGGCTAATGTATTGACTGATTACTTTTATCTGATCTGTTATACACACACGATACGTGAAGTTTATTTGCAGAAAAGGAGAAGAGAAGGAAGAACGTCTGAGCTCCGTCTGTGTGGTTTAATTACTGTAAGAAGAAATCCTCAGGCTAGTTCAGGCTCTGTAATTAAACTTACATAAGAGGCCAGGGTTTATTTTACTGCTGTGTGTGTGTGTGTGTGTGTGTGTGTGTGTGTGTGTGTGTGTGTGTGCTGCCGTGTACATTCATGCATGTCCCATTTCCAGTGTTCTGTGCGATGTGAAGTCGGCCGCGGAGCTGTGAGTAATGACCGGCCGTACTGCAGTACACAGCGGTGGAGACGAAAAAAAAAACGCACGGATGGAGAGAAAGGAAGAAAGAAACAGAAAAAGGAGCAGAAAGATAAGAATTGCCAGAGAGCCTGTGTTTAATGGCGTGTAATTATGAGTGAAACTACAGGCTAGTTATGATAACAGTGAAGTCGAGTGTGTTTGATCCAGACGTCTGTGAGTGATGAGTGAACAGAGAAGTTCATGTTGCACCTGCGTGAAGCGGATTTAACGAGGACCGCGTCGTAGTTACAGTCACACCGCGGTGCTGCCGAATCCTGGATTCTGATTGGTCCGAAGATTCATTTTCTTATAACAGGAGTTTTATTAACTTCATGAGAGAGAAAAAAGACAGGCTGGTTTATAGCTGCCATAACGTAAGTGAGAACAGGAACTAACCTGCTTCTCAAACGGTCCATAACGTTAAATGTAACAATAAATGGATAAAAAGTACGATGTGTTGTTCATTAATAAATCAGGATGTGCTGTAATCGTCAGTTTGGTGTTTTATTAGTGTTAAGGTGTTACGCTTGGCTGCATGCCAGCGGTCTGTTTCTATGGTAACAGTCAATGCATAAATCCAGCGATATTTGATACCTAAGAAGCGAGACTCCGGCAGACGGAGTGAGTGTGTGACGTGACAGTCGTGTGAAGGCTGATCTGCCTGTTCAGACTGAAGTCACTTTGCTTTCAGTCATCCTTTCTTTTCCTCCGTCTCTTTCCCTTCATTTCTTTTCGACATGCTCTCTCTGTCTTTCTCTCTCTTTTCTACCACGTGTTTTCTCTCTAGCTAATGCTCTAATGGTCCTTGGGACTAAAATTCCTAACTAAAGTAGCTAGACTAACATGTTTAGACGCTAGGCTACTTTCCCTACACTACAGTTTGTACACTAAAATTTATAAACTAAAGAGGCTAAAGTTTGACGGTAAACTGATTCTACGCTATATTTTACAAATGTCTTTTTTTTTTAGATATTTGATGTTTTCATTACCACCTTTCTTTTCATCTCTTTCTGTATCTCTCTTTCAGTTCATTTGTCTCTTTTCCTCTCTGCCTCTCTAACCCAGATACTGTTTTAGCGCCGAGGTGGACAGTCCAGACACGACGGAATCCTCCGTCCTCCAATTAAAGCACAGCGGGGCCAAGAGACCACTCAGAGAGAGAGAGAGAGGGAGAGAGAGAGAGAGAGAGAGAGAGGGGGGGAGAGGGAGAGAGAGAGAGAGAGGGAGAGAGAGAGAGCGAGAGAGAGAGATAGACAGAGGGAGAGAGGGAGAGAGAGAGAGAGAGGGAGAGAGAGAGAGAGAGGGAGAGAGAGAGAGCGAGAGAGAGAGAGAGAGGGAGGGAGAGAGTGAGGGGGAGAGAGAGAGAGAGAGCGAGAGAGAGAGAGAGAGAGAGAGCATTGTGTTGGAGTGAGATAATGGAGAGAGAGAGAGAAGAAAGAGCGGATTAGAGAAAAAACAAAGAAAAGAAAAGGAGACAGAGGAAGAGCTGTGAATAATTGGACAGTGACAGCGTGCAGTTTGTGTCTCTGATCTCCTGCGCGCTGGATTTCAAACGAACAACGGCAAAATGTCAGCACTAATATGAGGAAATTCTGTTTATACACAGTTCCTCCTTTTAAAGAGCAAAACAATTCAGAGAAACAAACAGCATTAAACAGCTGCTAGTTTAGCAGGTCTCCCTAGTGTAGAGGAACGGGACGACCACTGGACTAAAGCTCCTGGACTAAAGTTCCTCTGCTNCTTAAGCTCCTGGACTAAAGTTCCTGTCCTTAAGCTCCTGGACTAAAGTTCCTCTGCTTAAGCTCCTGGACTAAAGTTCTTCTGCTTAAGCTCCTGGACTAAAGTTCCTCTGCTTAAGCTCCTGGACTAAAGTTCCTGTGCTTAAGCTCCTCTCCTTAGGTTCCTGGACTAAAGTTCCTCTGCTTAAGTTCCTCTGCTTAAGTTCCTGGACTAAAGTTCCTCTGCTTAAGCTCCTGGACTAAAGTTCCTCTGCTTAAGTTCCTCTGCTTAAGTTCCTGGACTAAAGTTCCTCTGCTTAAGTTCCTGTGCTTAAGGTACTGGACTAAAGTTCATGTGCTTAAGTTCCTCTCCTTAGGTTCCTGGACTAAGGTTCCTGTGCTGAAATTTGTGGACTAAGGTTGCTGGGTTGAAATGGTCAGAGTAGAAGTTCTGTGCTTAAATTCCTGGACTAAAGTTCCTGTGCTTAAGTTCCTGGACTAAAGTTCCTCTGCTTAAGCTCCTGGACTAAAGTTCCTCTGTTTAAGTTCTGTGCTTAAATTCCTGGACTAAAGTTCCTGGACTAAAGTTCCTCTGTTTAAGTTCTGTGCTTAAATTCCTGGACTAAAGTTCCTGGACTAAAGTTCCTGTGCTGAAATTTGTGGACTAAGGTTGCTGGGTTGAAATGGTCAGAGTAGAAGTCCTGTGCTTAAATTCCTGGACTAAAGTTCCTAGACCAAAGAGCCTAATGTAGAGCTCCTGGATTAATTTTCTTTGACCAAAGTTCCTTGATTGAACTTCAGTAGTTAATGTTTCCAGGCTACAGTTTCTGAACTAAACTTGTTAAGACCTGCATTAAAACTCCCAGGCTGATATTTCTAGACAGTTCATTTCTGACTTCCTGGGCTGAATTTACAGCACTAAAGTTCCTGAGCTAATCTTTCGGGGCTCAAATTCTGCTAATTTCATAGGCTAAAGTTCCTATGCTAATGGTTCTAGGCTAAAGTTCATGTGTTCCTATGCTAATGCTTCTAGGCTAAACTTTTTCAGCTAAAGATCCTGGACTGGAGTCCTGGACGTTTCTCTGCTTATAAGCTGGTGTGAAGTTCTCAGAGTAGAAGTCCTCGGCCAGCCTTTCTGGGATAAAGGTCCAGCGCTGGAGTTCTCAGGCTGTGTTTTTAAACCAGAATTCCTTTGTTAACTTTCCTATGCTGACGTTTTTGGAGTGTAAAGCTGACTGACTGCGAGTTAAATAGGAAGTGCTTTATTGTGTGTGTGTGTGTGTGTGTGTGTGTGTGTGTGTGTGTGTGTGTGTGCGTGTGTGTGTAAAACCACTGAAATCTGATTAGACTGCAGGAGCAGCCATGCACCCAAGCCAGCTGGAGCTCAGGTAGCTGTGTGTGTGTGTGTGTGTGTGTGTGTGTGTGTATGTTGTCTGGCTATAAATAGTCTCGGAGCAGTTTAAAAAAGTCACTGCAGCTCAGCCACACTCACTGTCACTGTATCCTTATTCCCTACACCCTATTCCCTACACCCTATTCCCTACACCCTATTCCCTACACCCTGTTCCCTATACCCTGTTCCCTACACCTTATTCCCTTCACCTTATTCCCTACAACCTGTTCCCTACACCCTATTCCCTACACCTTATTCCCTACAACCTGTTCCCTACACCCTATTCCCTACAACCTGTTCCCTACACCCTATTCCCTACACCTTATTCCCTACACCCTGTTCCGTACACCTTATTCCCTACACCCTATTCCCTACACCCTATTCCCTACACCCTGTTCCCTACACCCTGTTCCCTACACCTTATTCCCTTCACCTTATTCCCTTCACCCTGTTCCCTACAGCTTATTCCCTACACCCTATTCCCTACACCCTGTTCCCTTCACCCTATTCCCTTCACCTTATTCCCTTCACCTTATTCCCTACACCTTATTCCCTTCACCTTATTCCCTACACCCTGTTCCCTACACCCTATTCCCTACACCCTATTCCCTTCACCTTATTCCCTACAGCTTATTCCCTACACCCTATTCCCTACACCCTGTTCCCTACACCATATTCCCTACACCTTATTCCCTTCACCTTATTCCCTACAGCTTATTCCCTACACCCTATTCCCTTCACCTTATTCCCTACACCCTATTTCCTACAACCTATTCCCTACACCCTGTTCCCTAAACCCTATTCCATTACTCCGCTCTCTATCCCTCACTCTTTCTCTCTTTTTTTTATCTTTTTTTATCTTTACTAAAGTGACTAAAGGCTAAAGTTCCTGCGCTACAGTTCTTAGGCTAAAGTTCCTAGACCTAAAGAAGTTCCTGCACTGAAATGAATAAAGTTCCAGACGTAGAATGTCTAGACTGCAGCTCATGGACTAAATCTTCTAGAATAAAGTTTACCTGGAGGAAATGTCTAAAGCTCCTAGACTGATATCGCTAAGATAAATTTCCTGGTCTAAGATTTGACGCTAAAGTTTCGGCTCTTTTCTCATGTTGCTCTTTTTCTCTCGTCCTATAAACGTTTGAAGAAATAGTTCAAGAAAAACGAAACGTGTGTGAAGCTCGTCAGAGGAGATGTTCTGGTTCGGTAACATCATAAACGTAAAGAACTAAAGAAGCATGCTGTGTGCAGCTGTGTGTGTGTGTGTGTGTGTGTGTGTGTGTGTGTGTGTGTGTGTGTGTGTGTGTTAGTTACTCTTTCTCTGGCCGAGTTCCTCCTTGCAGAGATGTCACCATGGAGACAGACATGATGTCAGCTGGGCGGGGATTCGGGGAGAAGATTCAGAGTCTCTGATCACCTTCATCACACACACACACACACACACACACACACACACACACACACACACACACACACACTGAAAGCAGCACAATGCATGCAGGTATGTGTTGTATCAGCAGGAAGTCTATTTGCCCCCTGTGGCTTGTCCCCAGAGATATTAGCTTGTGTGTGGTGTGTGGTGTGTGTGTGTGTGTGTGTGTGTGTGTGTGTGTGTGTGCGCGCGTGTGTGTGTGTGTGTGATGCACATTGCTCTAGTTCAGCTATTTCAGGCTGAAGAAGATCAACAAGGAGTCTAAAAATAGCACAAGTCATATCAATGACACACACACACACTCACACACACACACACACACAAAGGGGAAACCTGAGCTGCATACTTATTAAGCTGTGTGACTGTTCTGCTTCCTGTACTGTACTTTCGTGTGTGTGTGTGTGTGTGTGTGTGTGTGTGTAAATCTCCTGCTGCCATAAGGACCGATCTCACGTCTCACACACACACACACACACACACACACACACAGTGCCTGCATTAATCATGGCGTTAAACTCTCACGCTTTAATGATTTTATTTCACATTCATGAAAATTTGAACTTCACTTTAGATGTATAAAATCTTTCTGCACTCGGAGGATCAGAGGCGCGTCACCGTCGTGTTCTGCTCAGCGCGGGAGCGGAGTGTTTGATTTATTTATTTTGTGGAACGCAGAGCTTCATGTGCCTGCTCCAGCTGATTTGTTTGTATTTGATGTGGATTAATTTTCTGTTATAAAAACGTTTATTCGTGTTTCCTGCAGCGGCAGAGTGACGAACTGAAATTAGGGGCGGAGCCAAATGACATGACCAAAATATCAGATCCCCATATCTGAAGATGTTTTTGCGATACACGTGTAGCGTGGAATTTACGTCTGTTAACAAACTGACTCATTTTTTGCAAACGAGTTAATAAACATCGTTATTCTTTATTCCCTTTTTCTCTCATTAGTGTTTCATTATTAAAATAAATAAATAAATAAATAAATAATGAAAGAATGAAAGAACAAAATAAAGAAAAGATTTATTGACAAACTGCTAGAAATTTAGTCGCGTTTTTAAAATAAATCTTAAAGTTTTCTTCAGTGAAAAATTGTTCAAATGTTAAAGTCAAAGTTTGTAATTGTTATTAAAAAATAATTCCATAAAAAGTAAAAAATAATAAATTCAAAAAAATTTCCAAAAGATTCCCACAATATCTCAGAAAAGTGCCAAAATTGATCGGCGTATTGAGATTATATCCTCGTACCAGCGTAAAGTTGATTAGTTTCCTGTCACAAAACATTAACAAATGTTTTGCGGATTGTTGTGGTGTAAGAGGAATAAAACACTTCAGGCCGCGCTGTGACAGGAAACTCTTCTTCTCCTGTGGCGACCCCTGAAGGGAAAAGCTGAAGTGTTTTATTCCTCTTACACCACAACAACCTGCAAAACATTTTATAAAACTGATTAAACAACGGCGTGTTTTTTAGGTGCATTAATGTTCCAGGGAACGTTTTCACTCCCGTTACAGCAGCTCTACGCAGCCGCTCCCTCACCAGCGTCTGTTTATTTCTCCTCAGAGTAAACGAGACAAAAACACGCAGCTTGTCACGCAGCAAAGCGTAAAAACCCCCGAAAGCGTCACCTCTGACACTGGAGACTCCTTCCATAAATCTTAAATAAACATCTCCTTACCTTGGAGAAAACTTCCGTTTACAGACATAAGGCATCCGTTTCCGTGGGGCTTCCGCTGCACGGGTCGCTGTGAATGCGCCGTTACTATAGAAACGATGACGTGTCAGAACGAGCGCATTCATCCCGGGACACAGCGACACCTCCTGACCAATCAGAGTCCAGAATTCACAGTGAAGTGCTGGATGGAGTGTGTTGCCTTCTTTCAGTGTCCTTCTCACCCAGCAGAACTTTCCAGAAAGTCAGGAGTGTCTCTGTCCTCTGTCTTTCTTTCTTTTATTCTTCTCCTTTTTCTTTCATGAGAAATGACCTTCTGTGTCCTTGGCAGTAAAACCTAACGTCCTCTGAACCTTTAGATCTGATCTGCTCGGCCCTTTCGCTCTATCCTTCTTTCAATCTCTCGTTTTTTCCTCCGGCTCTAACGGTGGGATCGTTGCTCTTCACATCGAGTGTCACATGATCAGAAAGAATTGAATACACAGGTTCAGGTGAGTGAAGTTGGCTGGACGTCGCAGGGCTACGGGGGAAAAGGGGACGTGTTGGTGCTGCAGATAAAAACTTCACATCGCAAGCGAGTTCTTCAGGCGTGAAGTGAGCTCTTCAGAGCGGCGGACCTTTAAGTGTCGCTGTGATCGAAGACGGTTGATGGCGAAGTTCAGATCTAAGCGTGAGAGCGCAGCTCCGACTGTACACTCATCCGAAATCCACCAATAGGAGGATGGCGATCTGAGCACACAGCTACAAGTTCGCTAGTGGTGACGGCGATAAACTGAACATGCTAACAGGGAGGAAAAAATCTCCGTATGACCTCGGGCTTGCTTTCTGTTTACGCGAGCAGGTTTTCCGAGCAGAACGTGGTCATTTTCCCTCACGGCAGGACGGCGGGTCTGTCGCTAGAGGAGCGCCATCGATTAATCAGACACGCCGTCACACAGAGCACGCGTCACAGGATTCAGAGCGGATCATGAAGATCAAAGATATGGTCATGCAGCATAGTGAGCTGATATTTTTGCCCTAAATAAAATAAAATAAATAAATAAATAAATAAATAAATAAATTTACCACTAGTGAAAATTTTACACAAAGGTTTTTTTTTATTTTTTTTATTTATTTTTTTTTATTAATATCAGCAATAACTTCAGTGGAAAGTAGAATCTTAGAAATATTTACACGAACTCCAGAGTGTGTTTTTCCCTCCGTGTTAATGACAGCGCACGCCCGAGCCGCACACACTCCACAAGTTTGCTCAATAAACCCCGATGATCCGTCTCAGATCAGATCCATCGGTGTGTCGTCCGATCACACGCTTCAGCAGACGAGATGAGACGCGAGGGAAATCTGACCTTTTGTATAAAGCGGTTAATATGGTCAGTATCACACATTTAAATAGCGGCACAGACATAGTGCAGGATCTGGAATATTGAACTGCTGAGATGTTGAGATGAAAACTTTCTGTTTGTTTCCAGTTTCTTGGACTTCTGTGTGTGCTGTTTTATCTGTTTCATTTGTTGGTCTGATCTCCGGTTCAATTCTCAGGCTCTCCTCATACACAAGAGCAAAAATAAAAAAAAAAGCCTACGCTAAACTTATTTAAATAGATGACTTCATTTTCTTTAACAGAGGAAGGTAGTGATGTTTAGCTAGCCCTGTAAATAAACAGAAAAGTCCAAAATGAACACGATTAATCAAACATCGATAATTTACACTTACAATTTATATATAATAATTACAGTGATAAAATAGCAAGCGATGCTAGGTGGCTAAGCAGGTGGTTACTAGGTTCCGCCCCTTCGAGCGACCTCCCAGAGATCATATGGATGAAGCGCGTGTCTGGACGGGACGAGTGAAGAGCGCGCTGTCCGGTAACACACTGAGGTTTTACTCTACACAGAACTCACGCAGGATACACTCGTTCACACAGCCAGGACTCACACTGACGTATTTACAGCTTGTTGTCCGGTGAACGTGACTCTTCGCTCCACTCCGCTGAATCACACGAACCCGCCGTCGGAAACGGACGAACAGCGCCATGTTGCGGTGAGATACCGGACGCGGTAGATCATTCAAGTGGGAATACGGTCACGTGACTCTCCTCCGTAACGCGGCGTTTTTCACGACAACACAACACGACTGAGAGAGCGGCCTCTGACCGGGGAGATGGTCTCTCCGGATCGCATTAACCGATTCCGTTCAGTCCTCACACCGCAGTGATTCTCTGATCAGGTCACTGCGCTGATTCGACAGAGCGCTAATATCACCTGTTGAAATCTGGATTCTGATTGGTCAGAAGAAGTCGTCGATTAATTTTCCGTCACAGCAGATCTGACGGTTGTGCAGCTGCAAATCACAGATTGATATTAGTTCACGGAGACGTCCTTCTTCGTTCCCTCAGCAGACTGCGTTCGTTTCTCTCTCGTGAAGTTAATAAGACAAAGAAATGCAGCCTGGTGTTTTTGTTACCGAGAAACTGCCAGATGTAAGCTCCTTTGTCTGAAGATGTCTGAAAATGCAAAGTTCCAGCTTTACCACTGACACTGGAGACTCCTTCCATAAATCACCATATCTACAATGACACACTTTTTTAAGCCGTTTATGTGGACTTCCTGTGTTACTATAGAAACGCTGAATCACCATGACTCTGATTTGCCAAGGGATGCATGGATATTTTTTTCGGATTGAGTACACACTCATAGTGAAATGAGTTAAAGGAGCTCCACTGAGCATTAATTCATCAGCGGTGTCATGGTAAATTTTTCAGATGTGTTTATGTTGGTTGCTTTTGTGTAGCGATAAAGTCATTGTGCTGAATTGTATGCCTTTGAAGCAGTGTGTTTAATAGGGAGTGTGCAGCTTGACTCGCGCGACCAAGAATTCCCAAATTTTTTTCGCCAAATCCGATCGCAAGCCTTGGCATTTTGGCTCCTCCTTGTTATTTACCGTCACACTTCTAAATCCACGTTCAGTGGAGATGTAACACGATGCAAAAAATGTGATGATGTGCATCGTGGAAATGTGCGATTCAAATTGTGGAAATCAGCAGAGATAATTATTACGTCAACGCGACAAACTTGTGGTCTGCAGGGTTAGACGTTTATCTCAATTTATATAACTTTCGATGCTGGTCACATGATCACATTCATTCATGGAGAGCCTACAAGATCATCTGCGCCTGCGAAGCCTGATAGCTCTGGATTCTAATTACCAACACACTTTATACGTTATACAGTCACACGACCACGGAAAATTAGGAAGCGGAAATCGGGCATTTTAGCCAACCTTGGAGCTCTGTTTCTGCTACGGAGCTCATAATGTTTCACTCGATCATTTTCCCAAGTCCCAAGGGTAGTCACTTTGTTTATTCAGTCAAAATATTTGGGAGAATTTATACATTTATTTATTTTTAAGATATAGTGAACCTGTAGTACATTTGGTTTACAATATTAAACTTCTGTTCATCGCAATATTTGATTTATTTAGTTTCATACAGACAAAAAAAATGCACATTGTTTTGTTTTTCGTTCAAAATATTGGAATAAAAAAAATATCGGGAATTGAATTGTTACTGTAGTGTATCATTACACCCCTATAATTCAGAAAGTATTTTGGCATATTTTTATTGTTTTATTTATTTATTTTTCCTTCTGGTGTTCCCCTGAGTCACTCGATGTTGTGGAGGAACTAGCGGAGGCAGAAGGAAGGAGATTAAGCAGGTCAAGATAACGACTCGAGGATGCGATCACGTCGCACAGTCCTATCACTCTTTTCGCCTTTGTCGTGCAACGCTCTTCATTTAAACAGGCCTTTTTTTTTTAAATCTGAATCTCAGTAACATTTCAACACAGCAGGCTGTGAAATCCATCTTCATAGTTATATTCATAATAGCAATATTCATGATATTCATCTGTAAAACAAATGAATATAATTAAACAACAGTTTAGTTTCTCTCCCCATTTGTATATCAAGCCACACACACACACACACACACACACACACACACACACACTCGTGATGACAAATGTATGACGGTGTATAAACACCCTGTGTGTGATAATAATGGAGATAAACAGTGTGTGAAGTGATAAACCCTTGAACACAAAGTGATAAAAAAAATCTGTTTCTCTTTAAACATCTGTTTTCATTTCACACCTGAGAGACATCACACACACACACACACACACACACACACACACACACACACACGCACACACACAGTCAGATGTGATAACAAACAGCACACATTATTCTCTCATTATTTTTCCTCTTCTCTCTTTTTCACCTCTCATCTCTCTCTTTTTCCTGCTCTATTCTTTCCTCTGTTTTTTTCCCTCCCTCCTGTCTTCTGCTTTCCATTCTTCTCTTCTCTTCTCTTCTCTTCTCTTCTCTTCTCATTTCTGTCCTTTCTTCTTCCTCCTTAGTTCTCTCTTTTTTCTCTCCTAAGCTTTCCTTCCTTTTCACTCTAGACTTCTCCTATTTTCTCTTAATTCTCTTCTTTTTTCATTTTTGTGTTTTGTAGTTAGGAGGCTTGTTTGTTTGTTTGGTATCTATCTATCTATCTATCTATCTATCTATCTATCTATCTATCTATCTATCTATCTATCTATCTATCTATTCATTCATTGCTTATTACTAAAAACAAACACTAGACAGACAGACAGACAGACAGACAGATAGATAGATAGATAGATAGATAGATAGATAGATAGATAGATATTTGTTTGGTATAGATTATCGATCTATCTATCCCCTGCATGTGTAGATGAGTGGAGAGATGTTTGCAGTGTGACCTGCCGGGTCTCAGCGTTACTGCCTCGAGTCGAGTCAGAGAGTCGAGGGAACGGTTCAGACAGGAGAGTGAGATGTTTAATTCCTGTAATGTTTCTATTTTAACAGCAAACCTACAGAAATAATACACTCTTGGAAGATTTCTGTAAACTTGAGATAAACAGAAACGTGTATTTAGCCATTTCGGCTCCTTGTTTCTCATTCAGTCGTTTCTGAATAATCGCCGTAATGACGTTTTTTTCCCTCCTGTTATTACGCCCTGATATTCCGGATGTGTGGGAAATAAGGAACGCCGTCGCAGCATGAGGCTGTTTTCACACCTGGGCTTTGTGAAGGAACTTTTCAAAAAAATCAAACACTCAAAAACAACAAGCGAGTTATCTCATCTTTAAATCATCACATCTCTGTAATAAGAACGGAATAACTGATGGAGTAACTGATGGAGTAACTGATGGAGTAACTGATGGAATAACTGATGGAGTAACTGATGGAATAACTGATGGAGTAACTGATGGAATAACTGATGGAGTAACTGATGGAATAACT
>CM074962.1:1890063-1901306 GCA_037577455.1 Pangasius macronema
ATGGAATAACTGATGGAGTAACTGATGGAATAACTGATGGAGTAACTGATGGAATAACTGATGGAGTAACTGATGGAGTAACTGATGGAGTAACTGATGGAGTAACTGATGGAGTCGCTACTCTGATTTTACTCATCTGAAAGATCTGAAATGTTAGGAACCAGTAGGCTGCTTAATTAAAGCCTCTAGCGCTCCCCTCACCGTCTCTGCTGTGCGCTGTAACTGAATTCCACCTCAGCAAACTGTTTTTGGATAAAAGCATCTCCCCGATGAATAAATGGCGATGTAATTACGCTGCTTTCAGGCTGCTCCTGTTACCAAGCAACACCCGTGTCACTAACATTCAGCTTTCGCCAGATTGTGTAATGAAAAGGAAATAAATATGTCTGTGCACATTTAGAAGCAAACATGTTACGGTAGAGCTGTTATTATTTTATTGTAATGGATATAAATAAAAAAACCTGAGGGAAGCACTTTGTAAACATGACTGTGCATTTCAAATTCGAAATACGTCTGACTTAGCGAATGTTCTACATCAGGTCTAGAGTCATTTCTGCTGTTTTATTAACGGAGAAGATTCCGTGCCGGATAGAAAAGACATCGCGCTGGTGGTATTGCTTTTCGATTTGAGACTCGAGGAAAACGCGCCGCACTGAAAAGCAGAACATTGTATTTGCCGTTACTGCGGTCAGAAGTGGACGTCATTTCCTGTTGTATTACAGTTCGCTTTCATCACCGCGTTGCAGCCGCGCTACACTGAATTGCAGTTCTACTCAAGCTGAAATAGGAAAAGGTCCCGAAAGCTTCGTTTCCACACGATGTCTATAATATCTTATGGGTTTCTTCATTCCTGCTGCGCTGATCCTTCAACCAGGGACGTCACATGACCCAGGTTAACTAACCAGCAAATAATTTCACTTAGAAATCCACGTTAATCTCATTTCTGAGTAACGGACAAGCTGCAGTTTTATAACCACATTATACCGGGCTTATACTCGAGGCACGAATTTGCGTTCACACACTCTCCTATGTACTTTATGTACATCTACATATATATACACACATATACATATATATATAAAAAATAGAAAATATTTAACGCTTGAAATGTGTAAAGGCATCCAGATATAGTCTGAATAATATTATATTTAATTTATGATAATAATAATAATTAGATAAATTTGCCAGTAATGCCATTTTAAGTAATAAAAAAATCATCTAAACAATCTTTTAAATAAGTGACGTCTGAAAAAGGGCCTGAATCAACTTCTGATCAATGGAAGTGCCTCTTTTTGTGAAATGGCCTTGACGTGAGAATCGCGCTCGTTTGTGAGAGATATTTTTCACTATTTTCTTAGCTTCTCTCTGAAAATATTTGCTCTGACTCTCGCTCTCGCTCTCGCTCTCTTTCTCTTTACGAACGGCCGCAAATAAAATGTCTGTCCTAGAAACACATAAAGAGCCACTTTCATTTTGATAGAGGTGAACCTCGCTCTGGCTTCAGGAGATTAGAAGTGACATTATGGCTACTGGCGCATGTATCGTCTTCCTTTATCTTTTATCGGGATGTTGTCTCGCAGCAGGATGCTGCTTGCAGGTGCTACTTCCAATTTAACGATCTGTGCGCATATATACTGTGTGTGTGTGTAAGATGATAATCTGGAGATCAGGGTCAGACGTTTTTTTGGCATGCTAACAATGATTGATGCCATTGAATTAGCTGAGCCTGTTGGATCAGAACCCGTGTCAAAGAAATTAACTGTGTGTTCTCATGTACAGACAACGATGCTAATGTCCTTATGCAGTCAGCTACTGTATGTAGAACACTAAAATCATGTTCGTGGTGTTTTGTGTTTTTCAGCTCAAAGAAAGGAGAATGTCTGCATGACACCAACACTCAAAAAACGACTGAATGTTGATTTTAGAAAGCTTTGATGAAGAAAAACACCAACATTCACCACAAAAACCCACATTCACTATTATACACCATCATTCATCATCAAACACCAACATTCTCCATCAAACACCAACATTCACCATCAAACACCAACATTCACCATCAAACACCGACATTCATCATCAAAAACCAACATTCATCATCAAATACCAACATTCATCATCAAACACCAACATTCGCCATCAAACACCGACATTCTCCATCAAACACCAACATTCACCATCAAACACCAACATTCACCATCAAACACCATCATTCATCATCAAACACCATCATTCATCATCAAACACCAACATTCGCCATCAAACACAGACATTCACCATCAAACACCAACATTCACCATCAAACACTGACATTCTCCATAAAACACACCGACATTCTCCATCAAACACCATCATTCTCCGTCAAACACCATCATTCTCCATCAAATACCAACATTCATCATCAAACACCAACATTCACTATTATACACCATCATTCATCATCAAAAACCAACATTCATCATCAAATACCGACATTCTCCATCAAATACCGACATTCTCCATCAAACACCAACATTCTCCATCACACACCGACATTCTCCATCAAACACCAACATTCACCATCAAACACCAACATTCACCATCAAACACGACATTCTCCATCAAACACCATCATTCATCATCAAAAACCAACATTCATCATCAAATACCGACATTCTCCATCAAATACAGACATTCTCCATCAAACACCGACATTCACCATCAAACACCGACATTCATCATCAAATACTGACATTCTCCATCACACACCGACATTCTCCATCAAACACCATCATTCACCATCAAACACCATCATTCACCATCAAACCCCAACATTCACCATCAAACCCCAACATTCACCATCAAACACCAACATTCACCATCAAACACTGACATTCACCTTCAGAAACACCAACATTCTCCATCACTTTAATATCTTCATTTGGCTTTATAATGTTCAGTAAAAGAAATGATAAGGTGAATCAGTCAATGCAATGTGTGTGTGTGTGTGTGTGTGTGTGTGTGTGTTAGTTTCTTCCATTCCTACTAAAAATCATTCTACATAATCAGACTCTGACAGCTCTGAAACACTTGGATGAAGCCATAAACATGGTGATAACTCACTCTGTCTCCATTACATTCTCATTTTGTGATGCTGAATTGTGATGAGGAACACAGCAGCTCACGCTTTCACACACACACACACACACACACACACACACACACACACACACACACACACACAAAAACTCCGACCTCCAACTCTATCAGTGGCGAATTTTTACTTGTCATTGGAGCTGTTCTGTTGACATCTTTGCGTGTCAGGGCGGATTGATGCACTGTGTGTGATTGTCCCTGAGGGAGAAACGGAGATGGACTCCCTGCTGTTATGCGCAAATGTGTCACCTGTCAGCTCTCGTCTAAGAGAACACGTTTCACTGAATTGCCAGATTGTGGCCGGTCCAGTTTTTAAGATCCCAGTTTTGTTCCCAGTTTGCTCTGTCAGATGACTTTGCAACAACAACACCAACAGAGCTGAAGGTCATTAGATCTCTGGCTTCCTTATTAAAGCCTTTTAATTCCGAGTGTCCGTTGCCTTGCGATGTGTCGGTGGTGCTGCGGTTAAGGCTTTAGGTTACTGACCAGAATCTTCAAATCCCACCAATGCTCTCCTGTCACTGTTGGCTACTTTCACTCAGATAAGAACAAATTTCGCCTTCAGGATTCAATCAAAAACTTTCTTGTCTGATCACTCCTATGGATGCAGATCAGGTAACGACAAAGGAGATGCAGCTTGGGTACCAACAAGGGCCATGCAGCTTAGATCGTAAATGGTAATGGGGAGCATGTTGGGTAACAATACAGGAGATCCAAATCAAGTAATAAGACAGGATACAGATGGAGAAATGTGCCATAGGACATTGATCAGGTAATGACACAGGGGGTACAGATCAGGTAACGATACCAAGGCTGAGGTTTGGGTAATGACAGAAGGGATGCACTTTTGGTTTACAACAAAGAGGATGCGGGTTGGGTAACAACACAGACACGCTGATTATATGCAGGGTATACAATTCAAGTACTGAGAACAGGGGATCTAGAGTAGATAACAACACTGGGCGCAGATTAGATTAAGACACGTGGGATACACCTTGGGTAAAGTCACAGGGGTTGCTGATCAGGTAACAATACAGAGAGTGCAGCTTGGGTAATGACACAAAGAATGTAGACTAGGTGAGGACAAATGGGACACGAATTGGGTTGTGGAATGGGACACAGTGGGTGTGGATTGGGTACTCTCACACAGGAAGCAAAATGTGTAATGATACAAAGGAAGCAGATCCTTTAACTGCAGAGGGAATGTAGGCTGGGTAACAACACAGGGGATGCAGATCAGGTAACAACACAGTGGGTGCAGATCAGGTAACAACACAATGAGTGCAGATCAGGTAACAACACAGTGGGTGCAGATCAGGTAACAACACAGTGGGTGCAGATCAGGTAATGATACAGGGGTGAAGATTGGGTAAGGTCAAAGTAGATGCAGATCGGGTAATGATACATGGGGTACAGATCGGGTAATGATATGGGGGTGCATCTTGGGTAAGGACACTGGGTGCAGATTGGGTAACAATAGAGGGGGTGCAGATCGGGTAATGATAGAGGGGGTGCAGCTTAGGTAACGATACAGGGGGTACAGATAGGGTAATAATGCCAGGGTCGAGATCAGGTAATGACATATGTATTGATTAAAGGGCTACAATTTGGGTAGTGATTCAGGGGGCGCAGATCAGGTAACGTCACAGGGGATGGAGTTTGCGTATTGATACAGGGGGTACAGTTTGGGTACTGACATGGGGGTGCAGCTTGGGTATTGATACAGTTTGGGTAATAACCCAGGGGTTGCATAGTGGGTAATGTCACAGGGGACGCAGATCAGGTAATGACACAGGGAATGTGTCACAAGGATTTGTCATATCCAGATAGTTGTTGTTAAAGCATGCCATTCATTTTACCTCAAGCTTCCTTACTTTATTGCTCCTGTAACAACTAACAATGCAGACAGAGATGTCATTAACGCTATATTAACGTGCTTTTGAAGTCTCAAGCCCCTGGAAAGGAGAAATTCTTCCTGGTACAAAGATGGTCAACAAAATGATCAGCTGGTCTCCTCTTGGTTTGTCTTTCAGGAGAGAGAGTAAAACAGTCCTGCAGTGACCCATGAAGAGTGACAGATGAAAAAAACTGATACTGTAGAGTCTATGATAGATGGGATGGATAGGATGATTTTTAAAAAAAAAACGTGAATAGATTTGAATGTAGGAGAGTTGCAGCTTTAAGTCTGGAGAGTTGAGGTTTTGAACAAAGTGAACTTTCGATTCGAATGGCTCCTGTCAGTATTGTTAGAAATGCCAGGCCATTTAAACCTGACCCAGAAAAAGCACCTTTTGTACGAGGTATTCCTGCTTTAAGTGATTTTTCCTTTGGTGAAAGGACTCGGGTCCTTCCGTCCTAATGAGAGCCGTGACTCACTCTGTGCTGCTGAGTCATGCTGTGAACCTGATTAGTGTGGAATATGTGTGTGTGTGTGTGTGTGTGTGTGTGTACGTGTGGTAATAGTGCTGTGGTATTAGTGCTTTGCCTAGACCATGCACTTCTGAAGTTTTTATTCTACACCATCCATCTTAGTGACATAAGGATTTCATTTTAGAGGCGCAAGACTGGGACTCGTTATTTTCCTGTCTCTGTCGCATGCTCTCGTATTCCATCCAGCTTACAGAGACTAAGAGCGATGTGGTCATTAAGGTCTCCCTGAACGCCGAAGGAGCGAAACATACACACTACACACACATGTGCGTGCGCGAAAGGAAGTTGCTTTGCTGATTTGCTGTGTTTTTGTTTTCTCTTTGACAAGCACAAGCTGCCTGAGCACACACGATAAGAAGCTTCATTATAGCTAAGCACTGGGGCAGCAGGTATACACACTCTCTGAACAGTTCTGCACTTATCTCAGCTACGCACACTTCAGTACCGTCACCTTCCAGTACATCGCGCACACACACACATACACACACATTCCAGAGTTGTCGACTGTCAGAGGAAAAGTCAGGTTTACTTATGACCTTAAGTTCACACTAGCGCATCACTTCTAGTTTGTCTCTTGTGGGCGTGTAACAGCTGCTAATGTTGTTGCTTGTAGGCATGCTCAGTCCAGGGTTGTTTTTTTTTTCAGTTCCAATGAGAAACAGTAGTAGCCGAAGTTGATAGCCATCACGACCTGGCTATTTCTCATGCTAACATCAATCATCCTGAGCCTAATTGTCACAAGCTACGGCTAATCAAAGTCTCTCACACAGTGATTTTTTATACTTTCAGCTGTATCAGTATGGTGTCTCTCTATCAGCCAGTGAACATCACTATTACCTGCACAATTAATTACAAATTTGCACATTTGTCTGGCAATTTAAGTTCGAAATATGAGAATTAATTAACATTCCTTTCTGCTAGTTACACCATGCTGTTTTTTCCTTCTAAAAGTATCTTTAACATTGGCAGTAATGAACGCCTTTCTCCGCGTCATTATATTTTTAGGATGTGGCTGTATTTATCCCATTTCCTCCCATCAGAGGTGACACTGTACTTTACTGTTATTAAGCTCTTTATCATCCATCCAGCCATCCATCCATCCATGCATTCGCTCCCACCATCGTTCCAGCTTTTAACCTGTCAGCATGATGAAGTGCCTCCATTTTGGATTTATCTGATTGAACAGCTATAGCTGCCTCGGAGGGGCCGGAATTCATCACGCCGCAAACTTTATGTATTTTTCTTCGGCGGATAAAAGTAAAGCTGGACTGTAATGATTTAACTTCCCAATTTTCATCTTAACAAATTCAATTACATGACAGCTAAATGCACTGAGCATTTATAAACACTGTTACAAGCATTTCTTTAACAGTGGAGACTCAGGGCTTTTTCACACTCAGTTCTGGGCTTGTTTGGCCTTTTTTTTGGGGGGGCGGAGCTTATCATCACAGGTTTGCGGTCACAGAAGAAATCCGTCCGAACTGTGGAGTGATTGTGCCGTTCCATACGTCACTTTTTCTTTAGTGAACATGGCTCAGAACCTACACCAGATATGAGGAATTGGCAAGACTTCGCACTGAATGAATGTCCATACAATGAGCAGACATATTCTGTATGATAAAAACGGACCACAGAGCAGAAGACAGTAATAAACTAAAACAAGTGTGTATTTTAGACTAATAATAAGTAACACAGACTCGTCTGTAAACCAGCAGAGTCTTCAGTATTCTCAAGGACATTTTGAGGTCGTCTCTCCAGGAAATTAAGATGATTTTCCACATTAGCGTCCTCGGATATCGTCTGTTATGCGATTCGCCCTCATACGGTTACACTCAGGGATTTGCCAAAGGACAGAGGGAGGTCCTTCTTCTCACCCTGTTTTGATATCAATATGGCGGCTATCTGACACTGCCGAATAAGTGCTGGAATGGCCAGAGCTGATCTGTCTGTGGGAAAAATTGGATTAGGTACACTGTAGAGCAGAAGCGTGCTACATGGGGAGGGAGTTTAATGCATCCCCCTCATCTTTCACTCTGTCTTTCTCTCTCTCTCTCTCTCTCTCTCTCTCTCTCTCTCTTTCCCGGCCATAAGAAAGGCAATGGAATTTAATTACATTGGCAGAGTTGGTCACTTTTTCAAATGATCTAATTAAGGGCTGGAGGAGGACTGAGGATGGAGGATGAAAGATGTAAGATAGAAAAAAAGGAATGGGGAATGACTGATTGAGGATGAAGAATGGATAATGGAAAACGGAGTTAAGGTACAGGGGATTGATACCGAAGAATGGATGGGGAATTGAGGATGGGTGAAGTATAAAAGACAGTGAAGGATGATGGGTGGAGTATGAAGAATGAATAGAGGTGGGTGGATGAGGAGTTGAGGATGGATGATGGAAAATTGAGAATGGAGGACAAAGGATGGATGGAGGAAGCAGGAGTAGGAATGAGGGATGGAGTATGGAATATGGAGAATGAAGGTTCACAAATAAAAAAATGGAGGATAGAGGGTAAAGAATGAAACTTGGAGCATGGTGATGGAGTTTGATGGATGGAGTATGTAGGAAAATAAAAAACAGGATGCAGGATGATGGGTGGAGGAATGAATAATAAATAGAGGATGAAAATGAAGGGTGGGGGATGAAAGAAGGATGGATGAGGAATTGAGGTTGTAAGATGAATATTAAGGAATTAAGAATGGAGGGTGGAGGAGACAGGATGAAGTGTAAAGGGTGGAGAATGTCAGATAACGGATGGAGGATGCCATAGTACAGATGGTGGGATAATATGGCGGATGAAGGATCACAAATAAAGCATAGAGGATAAAGAATGAACTTTGGAGCGTGAATGGTGGATGAAGTTTGAAGGATGGAGCATGAACAGAGGATAAAGCAGTAGGAACAGAGGATGAAAATGAAGGCTGAAGGATGAAAGAGGGATGGAAAATACAGGGTGGATGACGAAGGTTGGATGCAGATATGAGGATGGAGGCTGAACAACAGGGAATGGAGAATGGAAAGTGGGGAGTATGCAAAATAATGGGTGAAGGATGGAGGACAGCAGAGGGAGGAAAAATGATGAAGCATGAAGAATGATAGGTACAGGATGGAGGATAGAGATTGAAAGATGAGGTGCAGTGGATGGAGGATGACAGTTGGAAGGTGGAGGACTAAGGTGGATGGATGTAGTCTGAAGTATAGAGGATGAGGATGGAGGGTTAAGTCTAGAAGACAGAGGATGGAGATTATGGGATGGTGGAGGTTGAAGGATTGAGGATGACGGATGGAGGTTATAAAATGGGTGGATGGATGGATAAATTATAGATGTATTAGCTAACTCAGATAAAAACTCCAGCATGCTGCCCAGAAATTTAACGTTCTGGGAAACAAGTTAGTTCCTGTTCTCACTTACGTTATAGCAGCTATAGGCAGCTGTTCCCTCCCAAGCCTCTCTTTGAAGCACTGACACTGGAGACTCCTTCCAGGAACGTTCAATAAACATCTCCTTACAGAAAATCTCACCAGATTTAAACATATTTACACAGTGACACTTTTTATCGCTGCATTTTGGTGACGTATGATTGTGGTTTCTTTGTGAAATGTATGAAAGTGTGTTATAGGCAGAAAAACGGGCAAAAATCCGTTGTTTTTTCCGGCGGTTTGCTTTGAGCGAAGGCTCTGACCCGAGAGACTGACTGGGATTTCTGATGGGTTTTCCCCGGAATGCGATATGGTCTGGTTTAGATCTTACTCCTCACACTGCTTAGTGGACTGTTTTGTGTTCCACAAGGTTCTGGTTTAGGGGCGGTGTTATTTTTGCTTCACTGTATATACAGGTAATTTTTGAAAAGACAAAAAATAATTTTTATGTGAAAGAATAGAAAAAGAAGACGTGCTGTGGTCTCTTCCGTCTGAAAATACCGATACGGAGGAACTGCGAATACGTTCCATGACGAAGCTTCAGTGCACTGAATGAATTTAGAGATGAATAAAAATGGACCTTAATTGAACTGAAGGATTGGAAAAGGAGCTCGTCTCTGTTGCTCCACTAGGGGGCAAAATAGAGCAATAAACTCAGCTACGGACAAAATGCGCTAATGATGTCATTCTTCATTAGCAAGCTAAAAATACGACGCCGTAACCATAATTCCTTCCAAAAGAACTGTTGTATTTGTTATTTATATCTCTCTGATGAACTCTGAGACGTCGTAGAGGAGTCGTCGACATGTTATTGGTCACTAGACTGATGTTTATGATCCGCTAATGTAATGAGGCCCGTTAGCTATAATGAGTTTGATGCTCCTTTGCTAATTATTAACTAGCGCTCATTGTAAACTTCTCCTGTCGGTTTTCTTCGTGTAACTCGCCACCCACACAAAAAACAACCCCAACAAATGACCTCGCAACAAATGACGCTATTACATTCTGTCCAGAATCACATCACAGCAGGACAACATAGATCTTTGGTCCAGCTCTGACAAAGGAAGCAGCGAGACGGATGTGTGGTGCGAGCGCTGCTTTAGTCCTGAATAAACGCACGGAATACTAAGATAAACAGATTGTCATTCATCTCTCCTCTCTCGCTCTCTCTCTCTCTCTCTCAACACGTGTTGATGAATGGAGGTAGTGGCACTCACTGACATCATCCCTCTCTCCTCTCTTATCTCTCTCTCCCATCTCTCCCTCTCTCTCTCTCTCTCTGTCTCTCTCTCAGTTTTTCACAGTCACATTACACCCTGCTGTTTGTCATTCGTTTTTCTGCTTGTTGGATGTTGGGATGTCGTCTAGTCAAAGCTAAACGCCCGTTAGCGATCCCATCTCTCTCTCTCTCTCTCTCTCTCTCTCTCTCTTTCCCGGATGGCAGGAGAGGAGAGAACGAGTGAGGCTGTTTCTCACATATAGCCTTCACACGCTGTTAACCCAGTCCAGTTATATTTTTTCTTAAGTCTCAGTCTTACGCTTCCTTCCGTGAAGGATTGCTTTGATCCTCGTGCGCTTCGGATGTCAGCGGAGACTAAAAGCACTCGCATTTCTGTCACGGGGTTTGAAGAGAAAGCTGTAGAGACAGAACGAGACAGAGTGTGTAGCGCAGCCCAGATGCCAAAGAAAAGCCAGAGTGTGTTTCATGAGGATACAGAACACCATGATGTCCCTGCTGAGAGGTACGTCNGTTTGTTAACGGAGAAACACCTACGTGAAAACTGCTAGACAGAAAGTTAACCGGGTTTTATGTGAACAGGCAGAGCGCTGGGAGAGTGCGGGAATGCGTGTCTGTCCCAGGAGCTGGAATCATCTCGAGTTAGCGTTAATCTCTGTATGAAATTCCTGAACGCTAGAATGAAGTGTTGTTATTAAAATATTAAAAAGTTAGCTAGGTTTTTGTTAACGTATAGCTAGAAGTTAAATTTGCTTAGTGCTCCCAATGACAGAAATCTGTTATACCTCAGCGCTGTTGAATTCTGGATTGTGATTGGTCAGAAGGTGCTGATTCATTTTCTATATCGTTCTTACGTAATCGTTTCTATAGTAACAGCTCATTCACCGGGATTGTCCAGAAGATGCTCCACATAAACAGAGTTCAAAAGCGTGTGTAGATGTTAATATGGTGAAGTCTGTAGTAAGGAGATTCTTCTGTAGCATTTACGGAAGGAGTCTCCAGTGTCAGAGGTGAGGCTGTAGTTTA
>CM074962.1:1911992-1924225 GCA_037577455.1 Pangasius macronema
GTCTCTCTGTTTTCCTCCCTTTCTTTCTCTGACTCTCTCTGTCTGCATTTCTCTCTCTCTTTCTCTCTCTCTCTCTCCCTCTCTTTCTTTGAGTATGTAAACACAAATAGACTAACTAGAGATGTGAGACAGGTGTACAGGTGTACACACTGATGGGTGGGCGTGGCCAGGGCGGAGCTGAGACAGCACCTATCCTGTATAAAAACATACACTGATCTGCTGCAGTGCATTGTGGGATTTTATGAGCACACTGCATTTTCTGCCCTTCAAATATCAAACAGTAAAAAAACAATAACATGATGTTTAATGTGTGTTTTTGGAAATAAGGCCTTAAAAAATACTGGAAGTAAACATGAAGCAAACATTCCTGGACAATAATAAAATGGAAAGACGGATTTAGACTCTGTGTGTTTCGTCTGCAGGCACGACCCGGCCGCCTAAAGAGGGAGAAGTGCCCGGGGTGGACTACAACTTTGTGACTGTTGAGCATTTCCTGGAGTTAGAGAGAAGTGGAGCTCTGCTGGAGAGCGGAACATATGAAGGTGAGTTTTACACACACAAACACACACACACACACACACACACACACACACACACACACACAATGTACTTAATGTTTCTTCGATGAAAAGCTTTGTGTCTGAGGTCTGAGTGCACTACAAACCAAACACTTTGAAAAAGCTTTTATTTCATGTGCTGAGTTTTTTTCAGTGGTTTTAAGACTCTTCATCATCTTCATCATCGTTCTTCATCCACACACACTGACGTCACACTGGATTAATTCATCAAATATCTAGCAAACTGACAAGTCTGTGAAACATATATAACTTCTTTTGAAATGTAAATATCATGTACATCCACGTAGACGTGTAGAGTGTAGATGTGTAGAGTGTAGACGTGTAGAGTGTAGACGTGTAGAGTGTAGACGTGTAGAGTGTAGAGTGTAGTGCATAGACGTGTAGAGAGTAGACTTGTAGAGTGTAGAGCGTAGACATGTAGAGCATAGACGTGTAGAGTGTAAAGCGTAGACGTGTAGAGTGTAGACATGTAGAGCGTAGACATGTAGAGTGTAAAGCGTAGACGTGTAGAGTGTAGACATGTAGAGCGTAGACATGTAGAGTGTAAAGCGTAGACGTGTAGAGTGTAGACATGTAGAGCGTAGACATGTAGAGTGTAGAGCGTAGACATGTAGAGTGTAGAGCATAGACGTGTAGAGCATAGACGTGTAGAGCGTAGACATGTAGAGCGTAGACCTGTAGAGTGCAGACGTGTAGAGCGTAGACGTGTAGAGTGTAGAGTTTAGACGTGTAGGGTGTAAAGCGTAGACGTGTAGAGTGTAGAGTGTAGATGTAAATATCGTAGACAGGTAGAGTGTACATGTGTAGAGTGTAGATGTGTAGAGTGTAGATTTGTAGGCATGTAGAGCGTAGAGTGTAGACGTGTAGGGTGTAAAGCGTAGACATGTAGAGTGTAGACGTGTAGAGTGTAAAGCGTAGACATGTAGAGCATAGATGTGTAGAGTGTAGATGTGTAGAGCGTAGACGTGTAGAGTGTAGACATGTAGAGTGTAAAGCGTAGACGTGTAGCGCGTAGACGTGTAGCGCGTAGACGTGTAGAGCGTAGACGTGTAGAGCGTAGACGTGTAGAGCGTAGACATGTAGAGTGTAGAGTTTAGCCGTGTAGGGTGTAGAGTGTAGACGTGTAGAGTGTAGACGTGTAGAGTGTAGAGTGTAGACGTATAGGGTGTAGACATGTAGGGTGTAGAGTGTAGAGTGTAGACGTGTAGGGTGTAGAGTGTAGATGTGTAGACATGTAGAGTGTAGACGTGTAGGGGTGTAGAGTTTAGATGTGTAGAGTGTAGACGTGTAAAGTGTAGAGTTTAGACGTGTAGAGCGTAGACGTGTAGAGTGTAGAGTTTAGACGTGTAGAGTGTAGACGTGTAGATGTGTAGTGTGTAGACGTGTATGGTGTAGACGTGTAGACGTGTAGGGTGTAGACGTGTAGCGTGTAGACGTGTAGAGTGTAGAGTGTAGACGTGTAGAGTGTAGACGTGTAGAGTGTTGAGTGTAGATTTGTAGAGTGTAGACGTGTAGGGTGTAGAGTGTAGATGTGTAGATGTGTAGACGTGTAGAGTGTAGAGTGTAGGGTGTAGATTTGTAGAGTGTAGACGTGTAGACGTGTAGAGTGTAGATTTGTAGACGTGTAGAGTGTAGACGTGTAGGGTGTAGATTTGTAGAGTGTAGACGTGTAGGGTGTAGATTTGTAGAGTGTAGACGTGTAGAGTGTAGAGTGTAGAGTGTAGATGTGTAGAGTGTAGAGTGTAGATGTGTAGAGTGTAGAGTGTAGAGTGTAGATGTGTAGAGTGTAGGGTGTATGGTGTAGACGTGTAGACGTGTAGGGTGTTGAGTGTAGAGTGTAGACGTGTAGAGTGTAGAGTGTAGATGTGTAGAGTGTAGAGTGTAGATGTGTAGAGTGTAGACGTGTAGACGTGTAGAGTGTAGAGTGTAGAGTGTAGAGTGTTGAGTGTTGACGTGTAGAGTGTAGATGTGTAGAGTGTAGAGTGTAGAGTGTAGATGTGTAGAGTGTAGAGTGTAGAGTGTAGAGTGTAGATGTGTAGAGTGTAGGGTGTATGGTGTAGACGTGTAGAGTGTAGAGTGTAGATGTGTAGAGTGTAGACGTGTAGAGTGTAGAGTGTAGAGTGTAGAGTGTTGAGTGTTGACGTGTAGAGTGTAGACGTGTAGATTTGTAGAGTGTAGACGGAGCTTCCTTCTTTTCCTTTATGAGTAAATCGGTGAGGTTTAATAATTTACTGAATCTCTGCAATGACGCAACACAGAGTCCTATATAAGTGAGTGTGTGAGTGAGTGTGTGAGTGAGTGTGTGTGAATGAGTGTGTGTGTGTGTGTGTGAGTGAGTGTGTGAGTGTGTGAGTGTGTGAGTGAGTGTGTGAGTGAGTGAGTGAGTGAGTGTGTGAGTGAGTGTGTGAGTGTGTGAGTGTGTGAGTGAGTGTGTGAGTGAGTGAGTGAGTGAGTGAGTGTGTGAGTGAGTGAGTGTGTGTGAGTGTGTGTGTGTGTGTGTGTGTGTGTGTGTGTGTGTGTGTGTATGTTAGTGTGTGTGTGTGAGTGAGTGTGTGAGTGAGTGTGTGAGTGAGTGTGTGAGTGTGTGTGTGTGTGTGTGAGTGTGTGTGTGTGTGTGTGTGTGTGTGTGTGAGTGTGTGTGTGAGTGTGTGTGTGTGTGAGTGTGTGTGTGTTACGTGTAGAGCTGTGTATTTGATCTATAATGCTGTGAGTGGAATTCCTCAGCCAGTGTAAATGAAGTCATTGATCCGTGTGTGTTGGGCATGAGGGAGGAATCGCGTTTCTCGCCGTGTGCTCTTTCCAGCGCGGTGACGGGTTCTCGTCCTCCGTGTCCTGGAGCGTCTCGAGAACACGCTACACGCTACACGCTACACAGCTCCGTTTGTGTGATTTGGTGTAACCTTAGAGGACGTGTGAGACGTTATAGCGGATCCGGCGAGCGGATTATCGTGGCTGAGACGTTATGGATTTTATGGGCTCAGCAGCTCCAGGTCCAGAGCGTTAAATATTAAACCTGTTTGTGCGATATCTAACTTTACAGCGCGGCGCGGCTGGACTCTGGATTCTGATTGGTCAGAAGGTATTGATCCATTTTCTGTAAAGTAGTGCTGCTGCAAATCTCAGGCTTATATTAATGCGCTGGTTCTAATAGGTTATCGTTTCTATAGCAACAGCTCATTGACAGGGACTCGTACCGCAGACGCTCCACATAAACGGATCTAAAAAATGCTGATATGGGGAAGTTTTTCTGTAAGGAGTAAGAATGCTGTGACGTTTTTTAATGAATAAAAGTTCATTAACACACACACACACACACACACACACACACACACACAGTGTTTTGGCGTGGTCTAATATGCTAATGATGTACTTGCTAGGTTAAATGTAGCTCGCTGGTTTGCTTTAGCTTGCTATGTTAGCTTAACATAGGCATCCTGATTGGTGAGGGCGGGGCTTACATCAACGTTATCCCAGATTAGCCCCGCCCCTTCTACTTACAAAGGGCGTAGTTCATGTAGAAGTTGAAAAAAAATGAACATCAGTTCAGACTGCAGATTGTTTGTTCCTGTTACTTGATTGGCTGTGTGTGTGACTGGTTTCCTGCTTCCTGCCTGGTGTTTGTCACTGGTTTTCGTGGCCTGTGATTGGTTGACAGATAACTACTACGGCACACCCAAACCCGCGGCGGAGGCGAGCGGTGTGCTGCTGATCCCCGGCTCCGTCCCAAACGCAGCCAGCAAACGCAGACGCAACAAATCCGTCAGTAACATGGAGAAAGCCGGGATCGAACCACCTGAGGAGGAGGAGGAGGAGACTGCCGTCGTCAACGGCAACGGAGTCACCGCCACACCAGGTGAGGGGCACACGCAGACACACACACTCACACAGACAAATACACACACTGAGTGAGAGAAAGAGAGAAAGAGAGATATTTAGAGAGACAGATAGACGGGCAGATAGACAGAAAGGAATAGAGATTGACAGAAAAGTAGAGACACAGACAGGTAGTGCGACAGATAGACAGACATGAAGAGAGACAGATAGATAGACAGACATGAAGAGAGACAGATAGATAGACAGACATGAAGAGAGACAGATAGATAGACAGACAGAGAGACAGGTTGATAAACAGACAAACAGAAATACAGACAATTAGACAGGCAGAAAGACAGACAGACAAATGGAGAGAAAGACAGACAGACAGAGAGGCAGAGAGACAGACTGAAAAATAGACAGACATACACAAACAGAGAGACAGATGAACAAACAGAGAGAAAATGAACAGACAGAGAGAAAGGCAGACAGAGAGAGAGTTTGATTGAAAGATGGCTCACATTGACAAAGGAGGATGAGTTTGTTATTGATCACTACAGCAGTGTGTGTGTGTGTGTGTGTGTGTGTGTGTGTGTGTGTGTGTGTGTGTGTGTGTGTGTTTTGAGTCTGTCAGCTCAACAGAAAGGTTGTGACCTTCATGTCACCTATCGACTGTTTCTGTTCCAAATCCTCACTTGATAACAAGTGTTGTCACAGCTGTATCCTAGCAACCGCCTCAGCATCACCGAATCACACACTCCAGATTCCTCATCTTCCAGACAGAGAGAGGGAGACAGAGAGAGAGACAGAGAGAGACAGAGGGAGACAGAGAGGGAGACAGAGGGAGACAGAGAGGGAGACAGAGAGAGACAGAGAGAGACAGAGAACTAGACAGAGAGGGAGACAGAGAGAGACAGAGAGGGAGACAGAGAGAGACAGAGAATTAGACAGAGAGGGAGACAGAGGGAGACAGAGAGGGAGACAGAGAGAGACAGAGAATTAGACAGAGAGGGAGACAGAGAAGGAGACAGAGAGGGAGACAGAGAGAGACAGAGAATTAGACAGAGAGGGAGACAGAGGGAGACAGAGAGAGAGACAGAGGGAGACAGAGAGGGAGACAGAGAGGGAGACAGAGAGAGACAGAGGGGGAGACAGAGATAGAGACAGAGGGAGACAGAGAGGGAGACAGAGAGAGAGACAGAGAAGGAGACAGAGAGAGACAGAGAGGGAGACAGAGGGAGACAGAGAAGGAGACAGAGAGGGAGACAGAGAGAGAGACAGAGAAGGAGACAGAGAGAGACAGAGGGGGAGACAGAGGGAGACAGAGAGGGAGACAGAGAGGGAGACAGAGAAGGAGACAGAGAGAGAGACAGAGAGAGACAGAGGGGGAGACAGAGAGGGAGACAGAGGGAGACAGTGAGAGAGGGACAGAGAGGGAGACAGAGACAGAGAGACATTTTTATCTGAGCTCATAGACACCCATTGGCTAGTGTCTCTGTGATTGACAGGGGAGAGAGAGTATGCCCCTCCCACCCAAAGATCACGGCCAATCACACACCCTCGTCTCCTGGCCACAGACGGCTGCGGCAGCGTCGGGCATCGACCTCGAAATCTCTGGAAATAGAATGTTTCTCTGTCACACTGCGCTGAGCCCCGCTGTTAGAATACCACATTATAAACACTGGCCTCTCTTTTCTTCCCTCTGTACTTACTCTTCTTCTTCTTCTTCACCTTTTGTTTCTTTCTTTTGAGACACCCATCACGACTTAAACTAGGACACATCACTCTCCTGCTCTCTCTCTCTCTCTCTCTCTCTCTCTCTCTCTTACACACACACACACACACACACACAGTCATGTAGTGCAGCTCTTTATCTCTCTCTCTGTCCCGTGTCTCGTGTCCTTTTCTGTCAGTGTTTGTCCTCAGCTGCACTCTGCTTCAGATCTCTCTCCTCTAATCTTCTCCTCCTTCATCTCTCTCTGTCTCTCTCTCTCTCTCTCTCTCTCTCTCTAATCTTTATTGTGCTTTATTGGCCTGACAAACAACAGGACATTTGTAAATCCAGAGCTTAATATAAATCACATACATCAATACTAATAAAAACCTCTCTCTCTCTCTCTCTCTCTCTCTCTCTCTCTCTCTCTCTCTCTCTCTCTCTCTCTTCCTCTCTCCTCCTCCTCTTTCCCTCTCTCTCTCTCTATGGTACCGCTCATAATAAATCAGTTTAATATGATTAATATTGTAAATACACCGATCCCTCTTTTCCACTCTAATGGCGTTTATAGCTGCTTAGTCATCATTTTGTCATTTTCAGCTCCCTTTGCCTTTTATGGCGTTTTGTGGGCGTGGCTAAATGTAAATCCCAATGGGCTTGGGAAATTACGGCTGCTTTTCCCGTTTATCATCATACGTACATGAGTACAAAGGAAATACGTGAAACTTTTGTGAATCTGGTGAGAATTTTTAGTCCAGTTTCATCACAAAAACGCACAACTTTACTAAAGGACTGATAACTCCGACCCGCATCTTATTTTAATACGTATATAAATTAATAGACTTGTTGTCATGGCGACTCACCACGCCCATCCCCAGACCCCTGGGACTTGTTTCCAGTCTTCATCAAACAAGAACCTGCTCTTTTGTGGTCCGTTAGTTGTGTATTAATGCCAACACCGTGTGTTATAACTGTGTTATAACTAATGCACTGTACGTTAGTAAAATAAAATACGACTTCTGGACCTTAGAAACAACGGAACGTGGTTTATGAAGAGCAGAGCAGACTGGCTAAATGCTACAATGTGTGTGTGTGTGTGTGTGTGTGTGTGTGTGTGTGTGTGTGTGTGTGTGTGTGTGTCAGACTGCAGTGAGCAGGAGGAGAAGAGTACAGACGGCTCTGGGGACACGCCCCATATAGACGGGACGGTGAGAGAGGAGAAGGAGGAGACGGACACACTGAGGGCGGAGACAGAGTTGGATAAGCCCCGCCCTAAAGATGAGCACTGTGACGAGCTCGGACCTCTTCCTGATAACTGGGAGATGGCCTACACCGAGAAAGGAGAGGTGTACTTCATCGAGTGAGTGTGTGCAGAGCAGTAAACAAACACACACACATACACACACACACACAAACACACACAGATGCAGAGACAGAGAGAGAGAAAGAGGGAAATGTGGACTGAATGTGAGAGAGAGAGAGAGAGAGAGAGAGAGAGAGAGAGAGAGAGAGAGAGAGAGACAGTGGACAGTGTTCATGACTGGAGACTCTCACTAACACTGGCGTTGTTGCAACACTGATGTCACTGATGTCAACTTAAATAAACAACGTTATTTAAAAAAAAAACCATGCAGACAATTCCAAAATGTGATCCAACAACAGTTCAAAGTCAGGAGATCAGGTCAGGAGATTGGGTCAGGAGATCAGGTCAGGAGGTCAGGTCAGAGGATCTGATCTGGATATCAGGAGATCCAGTCAATAGATCAGGAGATTGGGTCAGAGGATTAGGTGAGGAGATCAGGAGATCATGTCAGTAGATCAGGAGATCAGGTCAGGAGTCCAGATGAGGAGATTAGGTCAGGAAATCAGGTCAGGAGGTCAGGAGATCAGGTCAGGAAATCAGGTCAGGAAAGCACATCAGGAGATCAAGTCAGAGCATCTGATCAGGAGATCAGGTCAATGGATCAGGAGATCGGGTCAGGCAATCAGATCAGGAGATTGGGTCAGGAGATCAGGTCAGTGGATCAGCTCAGGAGATCAGGTCAGGAGACCAGATGAGGAGATTAGGATACCAGGTTTGGAGACCAGGTCAGGAAATCAGATGAGGAGATCAGGTCAGGTGATCAGGACATGAGGTCAGGAGATCACATTAAGAGATCAGGTCAGAGGATCTGATCAGGAGATCAGGTCAATAGATCAGGAGATCAGATCAGGAGATCAGGTAAGAGGATCACATCAGGAGATCAGTAGATCAGGTCAATAGATCAGGAGATCGGATCAGGAGATCAGGTTAGAGGATCAGATCAGGAGATCAGTAGATCAGGTCAATAGATCAGGAGATCAGGTCAGAGGATCAAATTAGGAGATCAAGTCAGGAGATCAGGTCAGTAGATCAGGTCAGGAGACCAGATGAGGAGATCAGGATACCAGGTCAGGAGACCAGGTCAGGAGATCAGATGTGGAGATCAGGTCAGGAGATCAGGTCAGGAGGCCAGCATACAGAGAGAAAAAAAGCAATCAAAATGAAAGAAGCAGAAGGAGATGAAGAATCAGATAAACACAAACACAGAATCTGATGCTCGGTACGTCGAGGGGCAAAACTCTGAGGGCTCCTTCACTTCAGATGTGTGTGTGTGTGTGTGTGTGAGTGTGTGTGTGTGTGTGTGTGTGTGTGAGTGTGTGTGTGAGTGAGTGTGTGTGTAAGTGTGTGTTATTCATGTGTGTAAGTGTGTGTTATTCATGTGTGTGAGTGTGACTGCGTGACCTTGAAGGTGGAAGTGAGTGTGTGCTGGGGAGTGCAGTCCATGTTAGGATGCAGTGAGGAATTGTGGGAATGGAAGTTGATGGCCACCAGTGAGAGAGTGTAACATTACCACACCCCGAACCAGCAGCTTTACACAAATCAACAAACACACTAACAAGTGTGCAAGAGCCTTCTCTTTCTGCCACACCATCCATCCACCTCTCTCTCTCTCTCTCTCTCTCCCTCTATCTCTCTCTCTCTCTCTCTCTCTCTCTCTCTCTCTCTCTCTCTCTATCTCTGTTCTGCAGTCACAACACTAAGACAACATCATGGTTAGATCCGCGGCTAGCAAAGAAAGCTAAACCACCAGAGGAGTGCAATGAAGACGGTGAGTCTTTCTTTCTTTCTTTCTTTCTTTCTTTCTTTCTTTCTTTCTTTCTTTCTTTCTCTATTTTCCTTTCCTCCTTCTTTCTTTCTTCCCTTCTTTTTTTTTCTTTCTTTCTTTCTTTCTTTCTTTCTTTCTTTCTCTATTTGTTTCTTCCTCCCTTCATATATATCTTTCTTTCTTCCTTCCTAAATTTCTTTCTTTCTTTCTTTCTTTCTTTCTTTCTTTCTTTCTTTCTTTCTTTCTTTCTTTCCCTCCTTTCTTCCTCTATTTCTTTCTTCCTTCCTAAATTTCTCTCTTTATTTCACTCTTTCTCTCTTTTTTTCTTTCGTATTGAGGTTGTGTATTGAGGTTGTGTATTGAGGTTGTGTATTGAGGTTGTGTATTGAGGTTGTGTATATTGGGTCTGTTTTGTGATGAACGTCAGGATTGTAGAATAAACACTAAAGTCATGATATAAAACGTACAAAACTGTTTTCTCACTAAAGCAATGTTTATGAGACAGGAAATGACATCATCACGTAAAAAAGGGATTTATTTCGATTTGCCTATTTGGTGGATGAGTTACAGGAGCAAGCGCTCTCACTTTGGTGTGTGTGTGTGTGTATGTGTGTGTGTGTGTGTGTGTGTGTGTGTGTGTAAATTGCACTTTGCTGTGTAAACAAGAATATTAGGACCTGCTGATTGGATCTGCTGTGTGTGTGTGTGTGTGTGTGTGTGTGTGTGTGTGTGTGTGTGTGTTTTGCGTCTGTTAGCTCAGAGTTTTGCTTAGTGAGGAGCTTTTGGATTGAGTCTCCTGACAGCCCTAGTGACAGCTCTGCATCACAACACTTTTTTCTCTGATGGAGAGAATAATCCCCCCCAACCTGCCCCTGCATCCAACAACCCCCCCCCCACAACCCCCCTCCCCCCCATCTGCCCCCCTCTCCTCCGTTTCACTCGGTTTCATCATTCTGCTGAAGCTCGGGATTCTGGTGACGGACAGTACAGATGAGAAGCAGCACAATGTGTGACGCAAAAACACTCACCGTTTATATCAGTGCGGCCAAGACGACGGAGTTCATAAAGCCGTAGATTATTGTCGTAGGAAATTCCGGGTTCCTGGAACGTTCCTTCTGACAGGCGTTAGAAAAAATAAAAGCCCACATTTTAGTGATTTAATGAACTTTAGTGTAACTTTGTGTGTAATGTTAGTTAGTAATACTGCACGTGTAACACTCACGATAAAGCTGAAGCTTAAGCTGAACGTTTTTTTCCCGTTACAGATGAACATTCCTGAACACTGAGTGCGTTCTCACGCTACGTTCTCACGCTACGTTCTCACGCCACGTTCTCACGCCACGTTCTCACGCTACGTTCTCACGCCACGTTCTCACGCCACGTTCTCACGCTACGTTCTCACGCCACGTTCTCACTAGCAAGCAACGTGTTCATTTTATACGTACGTCACAACAAGATTTCAGAAAAAAACAACAACAATGTTTTAATTTAGATTTTCTGAAACTGATAGACACAGGCGGACCAAGCCACGCCCACGCCCAGCTAACACTGTTAGTGTGAATGCAGGGTCTGTTAGCTACAAAATCTCATGAATATACATGATTATGCAAATTTTGGAAACTCCCCCATACCCTCCTACAGTCACACATAACCTAATGTTGCTAACATTAGCTTCGTTAGCAAGTTGTTAAGGTAACTTCTAGCTAGCTCAGGTGGATAGAAGCAGGATTTTAGCATCAGAGTCTTATCACTGATCTAATGTTACCATGACAACCACCATCTGCTCATAACTAAAAGTAGCGACATTACGTAGCTAGCTAGCTTAACCAAGTTCTGTGGTTAAAATTATTCAGACACTGTATCATCATCATCATCATCATCATCATCATCATCCTCTCAAAATTTGCATATCAGATGTAATTGGTTTGAATTGGAAGTTTATTAACTTTATGAGCTAACACACATCCTTGCCACTAAATCTTTTTTTTTATACGAACCCACTGAGAAAGTTTGTGTTATATGAAACGTTTGGACTTTAGCGCAGTGCACCAAACACCAAACACCAGTTACATAATCAGAATTAGCTTCTAAAAAGAGTTTTATTAAAACTGACAAACATGGTGGATCACAGTCCTCAGAAGTGTTCACATTAGCGTATGAGCTGTTGTCTTGTAGTTATCTGTTATATACGTGTTCATATTTGTGCTAATCACACACGTGATTAGCGTATGTGGCTACTTTCATAGGTGTTTAGTGTATTTATCAGAAATAGAAACATCTGCCGCTAGTTCAGGATCCATCCTCAGGTAACTCGATAAACTAGTGAGCGATAGAACATGAACAAGTGTCACACACGCTAAAGGTTTATGCCGACAGAGTATCTGATGACGCCGGAGAGCCGGGACGTGACACGTGTCAGTTCTCCTCGTCGGGTTGAAACGCTGCTCAGTGAGACAGGAAGGATGTGATTACTAAAGCAGCTAATCCTGAAGGAAACACGGCTGCCTGTCCTCTTCGCTCTCGCATCTTCAAAGGTCAAGGATTTTACCAAACGCATGTGAAATGAAGGATTATGCAGATCAGCTGCTGATAATTGGCTCGGAGTTTCTTCATCCTGGATTTTCTGGGTTTATTTAAAATGTTAACATGTGCTACTTTTCTCTCTTCACACTAATGGGTAAGAAAGAGAGAGAGAGAGTGTGTGTGTGTGTGTGTGTGTGTGTGTGTGTGTGTGTGTGTGTGTGTGTGAGTATGAGAGCGGAAATCAGGCACCGTGAAAGAACCCTCAGTTCAGCCCGAGAGGCTTCTGTCCGGGGTTGCTATGGTGATGGTTTCCGGGGCCGCGGGAATACAAAGCGTATGTGTGTGCGTGTGTGTGTGTGTGTGTGTGTGTGTGTGTGTGTGTGTTAAAGAAACAAAAACACACAAAAAAAAAAATAGAAAAATAAAAGTTAAATAAAGATATCACACTAAAAATTTAATCTTACTGTTTAACACAAA
>CM074962.1:1925764-1936001 GCA_037577455.1 Pangasius macronema
ACACACATACACACTGTTACATTACTCTCCACTACACACACATACACACTGTTACATTACTCTCCACTACACACACATACACACTACACACACACATACACACTGTTACATTACTCTCCACAACACACATACACACTGTTACATTACTCTCCACTACACACACACACACTGTTACATTACTCTGCATTATGCACACATACACACTGTTACATTACTCTCCACTACACACACACATACACACTGTTACATTACTCTCCACTACACACACACACACTGTTACATTACTCTCCACTACACACACACACACTGTTACATTACTCTCCACTACACACACACATACACACTGTTACATTACTCTCCACTACACACACATACGCACTGTTACATTACTCTCCACTACACACACATACGCACTGTTACATTACTCTCTACTACACACACATACACACTGTTACATTACTCTCCACTACACACATACACACTGTTACATTACTCTCTACTACACACACATACACACTGTTACATTACTCTCCACTACACACACATACACACTGTTACATTACTCTCCACTACACACACATACACACTACACACACACATACACACTGTTACATTACTCTCCACAACACACATACACACTGTTACATTACTCTCCACTACACACACACACACTGTTACATTACTCTGCATTATGCACACATACACACTGTTACATTACTCTCCACTACACACACACATACACACTGTTACATTACTCTCCACTACACACACACACACTGTTACATTACTCTCCACTACACACACACACACTGTTACATTACTCTCCACTACACACACACATACACACTGTTACATTACTCTCCACTACACACACATACGCACTGTTACATTACTCTCCACTACACACACATACACACTGTTACATTACTCTCTACTACACACACAGTTGTATTACACTTCACACACACACACTATTCACTTTATCAACCAAATAAAGACCATTATCATTCATCATCACTGTCCAAACACCTGATTCACAATATAGTGCCTGTGTAGTGTCTATGGTCAAGAGTATGGTTTTGGAGACGTTATATTCACTGTGGTATTTAGTGAATAGGTGTGTTTGGTTTCCTCCTGGTTATTCCTGCGCTTCCACTTCCTGGATGATCTGAGCGTGTTCTCTCCGTTTGAAACAGTGGATGAGGGTGTGTCGTTCGCCACTCTGCCCCGGGCGAGGCTGGCGTACGCGGGCCCGGCTCCTGAGCGCTGTCACAGCCTCACTGACCTGCCCGAGGCCCCCCTGAGCCGGCTCGAAGCATTCAGACCGCACGGTACGTCCTCATTATAGCGCCCCCTGCTGCGCTGGAGGAAATGCGTGCCTGCTGCAGGAGCCGAGATGCTTCCTAGTTCCTTCAGACTCGCTCGGCCTGGCTTTTTCCACTTGTATTTGCTTTCCTCATTTAATTCATGCCTGGGTTATCATTTCAATGATTCTGTCATCTTTTGCACAAAGCTTCTCCAAATTCTAATGTGTAAATCACTGTGATTATTTCAAGGTGCTCTCTAGTTCCAGACAGTGTTGTCAGATTTTAAAGAAGAGGGCCAATTGACTGACTGATACCAGGCCCCGCCCACACTCAGTTACAAATGCTATGTAGGTCAAGCTTATTATCTTCAAAAATGGAAGCTGGAGTTAAATTGCTACTACATACAGTATGTTATAACAGTCAGATTTGGAGATGCAGAAGATTTTTAATGGTTTAACAAATACAAACTAATATTTGGCGAGTTAATATTTAGTACATCAGCTAACTTTAGCTACATTTGGGCAATAAACTGTTTTTCAAAAAGAGAGTCTCTGTTTATCTGTTTGGCTGATGAGGCGTGTGAACGTTACCACAAAGATCAAGTCAAAGCTTACGTTTTTTGTAAAAAATGTATAAAGAGATTTTAATACAGGGTGCTTTTCCGTCAGCGTTAAAACTACACCTAGCATTTTGGGACACGTTAAATTAGACTTAAAACTGTTATTTGTGCAAAAGAAATGACGGAATCTTCCCTTTTTAGGATTCGCATGTGCCCTTTGCGCTCTGATGTTTTTTTCTCGGCTCTTTACGGTACTGAATGAAAGCATGGACTTGGAGACAGATCCGGAAAGAAACATGGACATGAAAAACCTGCTAATTACATTACGTGAGGATGTAATGGAGCAGTGAGAGGCCTCTGCTAATCAGCGTCATGACGTTCTGTGTGTTCTTCTCCGTCGCGGCCTGGTTTTGGTCATGTGAAAGGGAGGGAATGTTCTCGCGCCCTTCATGTCTCCTCTGTGCACTTTTCTTGCTTCAGGTATGAGTGTCTTCAGAGAAATGAGGTAGAAATTCAGGCAGCGAAACTCATACTGGAGCAACAAGAAGCAAGATATGTCACAGCTGTGTGTGTGTGTGTGTGTGTGTGTGTGTGTGTGTGTGTGTGTGTGTGTGTGTGTGTGTTCTCACTGCTGATTTGTGTTCTTTAAGTGCAACTCTTCAGAGTCATACTGTTGCTCTGGATGAAAGCGTTTGATTATTATTTTTTTTTGTTGGTGTATGTTTGTGTGTGTGTGTGTGTGTGTGTGTGTGTGTGTGTGTGTGTGTGTGTGTGTGTGTGTGTAGAGAAGCCCCTGTTCACGCGAGACCCCACACAGCTGAAGGGCAGGTTCCTCTCAATGACGCTGCAGAAAAGCACCATGGGATTCGGCTTCACAATCATCGGCGGAGACGAGCCAGACGAGTTCCTGCAGGTGAAGAGCGTGATTCCAGACGGTCCTGCTGCTCAGGACGGCAAGATGGCTACAGGTATACACACACACACACACACACACACACACACACACACACACGTACATGCTGGTTTATACACACAGTCCTCTTATTATCTTCCAGCATCCTTTAATTTGCCATGTTCCAGGTGTCTCTCGGTCATAGAAGGTGGAGCTTAAGTTACATTTGAGCTGTCGATCATATGACATCACCAGTTTACCTGGCTCCTGTTTTTAATTACAAAATTACAAAAACTAATAGTTTATACTGCTTTTCACAAGCTATAAACAGCAGAAATCATGGCCATTTTGGTTGCATTTAAACAAGCAAATAAATACATAATGCTGGAAGTGAGTTCACTTTGGATTTTAAATCCCATGCTACATATCTTAATACAGTCGTCCACGGCTTGTGCTTAGCCAGCTTGTAAGTGGAAAATACCCAAGCACACGCTGAGTGCAAAATGCCCAACACACACACACACACACACACACACACACACACACACACACACACACACACACTCTGGCTCATGTAGTTCATCGTCAGCTCTGGCTGTAAGTCCAGTTTGTTCCTCTGGGCTCCCGTCGTGTTTCTGTTTGTTTGCACCTGTGTGCGCTATTAAGAGCTCACTAGCTGCCTAATGAGCTGTTTAGGTGCATCATGGGAAAGCAGGCGTGAGAGAGAGAGAGAGAGAGAGAGAGAGAGAGAGAGAGAGAGAGAGAGCGGCCAACCTGCAGCACTGGCTTTCGTCCCTGTGTGTGCCAGTCGGCTCTCTACATATCTTTCACAGCTCTGAGATGTGACAAGCTCACGTATCCAAAGATATTGAACTGCTCATTTTCATCATTCCCGGTCGAACATTAGCGCAGAAACGCACCTTTTATATCATTTAAGAATTACACATTATGAAACAAAGGTGATTGTTTCAACTGGATTAAATTAATGGCTTCAAATATGATTGGAGTAATTGACTTAATTATTTAAACAGCCGCACTTGCTTTGAGCACTGTACCCGTCCTTGTATCTCACACATGATCTGCTTAATCGCTTTTATTAAATTAACGCTTTAAAGTCTCAGAAAATACGGTGTCAAATATTACAGATGTGTGTGATGCTCTACCACATAGGCATCTATCAAACACACAGAAAAAGTGAGAGTGTGACAAAACACTCAAACAGCAGCTAATGGGCGTGGCCTAATATTCAAATGAGCAGCTTGATTGACATCTCTTTGTCCAATATAATATAAAATACTAAAGTGATATACTATTAAACATTCAACAAAACAACAAAGATCATTGCTTAAGCAGTAGTTGAACTGTTCTGGTGGGTGTGGCCAAATATTCTAATGAGCACACTTCATGTTTGATTGACACCTCTCTGGCTGAGACCCCACCTCATGCAATTAAACACAACAAGAATCGGGATTCAGATGCCCAGTGTGGTGTTGAGGTGTTTGTGCCAAGTCCACTGTGTTGTTTTAGTGTGTACAATGTCTGGTGTGGTGTTGAGGTGTTTGTGTTTAGTGTATTTATTTGCTGTGTTATGGTCGCTAGGGCTTTTACAGTAACTGTAATAATCATAAACGCAAAAGAGATAAACAATAAACAATACTAGTAGCTAGGTGCAGTTTAGGGACTGAAATGTACAGAGGCCACACCTCCTTCATTGAGTGTGAAAGACAGAAGAGCCACGTTTCCTTCACTGGGACTGACAGACGCAAAGGCCACGCCTCCTTCACTAAGACTGACAGATACAGATGCCACACCTCCTACACTGAGACTGACAGACACAAAGGCCACGCCTCCTTCACTAAGACTGACAGATACAGATGCCACACCTCCTACACTGAGACTGATGGACACAAAGGCCACGCCTCCTTCACTAAGACTGACCGATACAGATACCACACCTCCTACACTGAGACTGATGGACACAAAAGGCCACGCTTACTTCACTAAGACAGACAGGGCACACACAGAGGCCACACCTCCTACACTGTGACTGATGGACACAAGGACCGAGCCTCTTACACTGGGACTCAGAGTCACATAGGTCACGCCTCCTTCACTGGGAGTGACAGAGACAAAGACCAAACCTCCTTCACTGGGAGTGACAGAGACAACGACCAAACCTCCTTCACTAGGTGTGACAGAGACAACGACCAAACGTCCTTCACTGGGAGTGACAGATACAACAATCACACCTCCTTCACTGGGAGTGGCAGAGACAACAACCAAACCTCCTTCACTGGGAGTGACAGAGACAACGACCAAACCTCCTTCACTGGGAGTGACAGATACAACGATCACACCTCCTTCACTGGGAGTGGCAGAGACAACGACCACACCTCCTTCACTGGGAGTGACAGAGACAATGAGCAAACCTCCTTCACTAGGAGTGACAGAGACAACGACCACACCTCCTTCACTAGGAGTGACAGAGACAATGACCAAACCTCCTTCACTAGGATTGACAGATACAACGACCAAACCTCCTTCACTAGGAGTGACAGAGACAACGACCAAACCTCCTTCACTAGGAGTGACAGAGACAACGACCAAACCTTCTTCACTGGGAGTGACAGAGACAAAGACCAAACCTCCTTCACTAGGAGTGACAGATACAACAATCACACCTCCTTCACTGGGAGTGACAGAGACAACAACCAAACCTCCTTCACTGGGAGTGACAGAGACAACAACCAAACCTCCTTCACTAGGAGTGACAGAGACAACGACCAAACCTCCTTCACTGGGAGTGACAGATACAATGACCACACCTCCTTCACTGGGAGTGACAGAGACAACGACCAAACCTCCTTCACTGGGAGTGACAGAGACAACGACCACACCTCCTTCACTGGGAGTGACAGATACAACGACCAAACCTCCTTCACTGGGAGTGACAGATACAACGACCAAACCTCCTTCACTGGGAGTGACAGAGACAACGACCACACCTCCTTCACTAGGAGTGACAGATACAACGACCACACCTCCTTCACTAGAAGTGACAGAGACAACGACCAAACCTTCTTCACTAGGAGTGACAGATACAATGACCAAACCTCCTTCACTGGGAGTGACAGAGACAACGACCAAACCTTCTTCACTGGGAGTGACAGAGACAACGACCAAACCTCCTTCACTAGGAGTGACAGAGACAACGACCAAACCTCCTTCACTGGGAGTGACAGAGACAACGACCAAACCTCCTTCACTGGGAGTGACAGAGACAATGACCACACCTCCTTCACTGGGAGTGACAGAGACAACGACCAAACCGCCACATCTCCTTCGCTTGGACATAAACAGAAGAAAAAATGTTAAATATGCTTTAAAATGCTTTAAAATAAAAATTAATAAAGTTTTACTTTTATTTATGTTGTATTAAAATTGAACATACCAAGTTGTAGTGGAAAAGGGGGGTGAGATAATTTCCGGCTCCTAAACTATTTGACAGGTTTATTTTTCCGGAGGCTAAAATGGAACAGGGAGGTTGTTTAGATGCCGTTTGTTTTCCATGATGGCGTGATGTTATTGATCAAGCCACTGGGGCTCGAAGGCAAATGCCGATCATGTTTAACGAGACTAATTAAAATTCTTGAACGTCACACAATAGCCGAGAGGGGTGAGATTCTTCGATGGAAGTGTTTCATAATGTATTAAATCACACACACTCGGCTCTGAGGGCAGACTTTTGAATTCTCCTCTCTGCTTCCTGCTGTTTTACATAATAATGGACAATCTAATTGGCGCTATCTTGGAATTCAGTGAGGGATACTAAAGCTTCAGTCTTTATACTAGTCTTTGTACAAGTCCCTGTTAATTAGCTGTTACAATAGAAGTGATAAGGTAATATACATATTATATGAATTTTCTTCTCAGCTTTTTTTTTCTTGAAATGCTGAAACTTCATTATTTATGTCTCTTTATGTTTTAGGCGATGTGATTGTCTACATAAATGAGGTGTGTGTTCTTGGTACAACTCACGCGGACGTGGTGAAGCTATTTCAGTCGGTGCCCATCGGGCAGAGCGTGACCCTGGCACTTTGCCGTGGATACCCATTACCCTACGATGCCGAGGATTCAGGACACACCATGATCTCTCCTCTGGGCCTTATAGGAGAACGCCCCCTGCTGCTAAATGGCCGCAACTGCACCACATATGACACTTATATGGAGTACTTAAGCCGCACTGCACATTTCCTGGATGATGGAGTCTCGGTGGCGTCGTCGGGGACGGAATTAATCGCTGTCACCATTGTGAAGGGGCCGGACGGGTTTGGCTTCACCGTAGCGGACAGCGATGGAGGTCAGAGGGTGAAGCAGGTGCTAGAGCCTCAGCGCTGCCCAGGTCTGTGTGAAGGAGACCTGATCGTGGAGATCAACCAGCGGCCAGCCCTCACGCTTTCTCACACACGGGTGGTGGAATTGCTGAAGGACTGTGCAGTCGGAGCCGAGGCCACCCTGCTTGTACAGAGGGAGAGAGGTAAGAGAAAAGTGCTGAACCTCAAGAAGGCTCTGCATAGATTTTGTTGTCTTGAAGCTCAACCCGATGCTAAAGTTTGTTTTACTGTCTTAAATTGTGTTCAAAATGTTCACAGCACACATGCCAATGTGTGTTTGTGCAGAGTTATCCTGCTTCAGAAATCAAGACTGATTTGTCGGTTGGCCCTGGTTGCTCCTGATAATTCGCTGAGTCATACCCTCTGAAAGCCTCAAGTCATGTTTCTGACGACTGTTTAGTATTCCTCAAACATCACAGTGCCATAATTAGCAGAGGCACAAAGCCTGTAAAAATAGATACTGACACACACACACTGGTCATTTTGAAGGTGTATTAATATCCTCCGGTTTTGTTTCCTCATCTATCTGTAATTCAAAGACACATCCATGGCCAAAGTACAGTGTTTACTGTAGATAGAACTGTAAAGATGTGACATTTTCTAAACTACTAAGTAAGTGCTTCAGAAACTTAAATGTATACATGACTGTAATTACTCTTTGTTCATCCCAGTACTTATGGCTCTGGCTCTTTTTCAGTCCCAGTCTTAAGCGCTTTAACTCCTGATTAGTACAACTGCTTAGGATGCTAAATCCTAGTCTTTAGAGCTTTTGGATAGTCTTGGTCTTTCCAGTTATATCCAGCAAGGCTCTATTTTCAGTCTTTTTGACACTTGGTTATTAGTAGCTTTAGGGCTCTTGTACTTGGTTAGATTTTAATTCTGGGTAATTCACAATCTTTAAAGATTTAACCCTTAGTTAGTCCCAGTCCTCAAGGCTTCAGTTGTTGTTTAATCCTTCTGTTTAGGGCTTTTCTCTTGCCTACTCCAATATTTTAGAGCTCTGACTCTTGGACATTCCTAATATTTAAGGATTATTTCATGGCTGGTTCCAGTATTCAAGGTTCTTGATAGTTCCCAGTTTTAACTCTCAGTAAATCACAGTCTTTCACATTTTATCTCTTATATAGTTCCAGATTTTAAAGCTTTAATTCTTGGCCAGTCCCAGTCATTAGGGCTTTAAGTCTTATTCACATTCATGGTTAGTCTTTAGGGTTCTTGTTCTTTGTTAGCCCCATTCTCATGGTCTCCTATTCTTGGTCGCTCCCAGTCTTTAACTCTTGATAAGTCTTTATGGGGGAAACTATTGGTTAGTCCCAGTCTTTATGGTGCTACCTTTTGGTTAGTTGCTAAGTTTCTATTGTTTCTGAGGTACCTATATTCAAGGCTTAAATAATCAAGACTTTGGTGAGACCAAGTCTCTAAGGTTCTTATTCTTGGTTAGACCTAGTATTTAAGGTTTCAGCTCTTGAGTAAACCTAGTCTATAAGTTTATATATATAGTTTATATGGAAAGACCAAGATTCTAACTTTTCTAACTCCTAGTCTGGCTTTTAATTGATAACTCTTTTAGCTCTAGTCAGTCCCATTCTTTAATTTTCTTGGCCACCCCCACTTATTAGGGCTCTAACTCGTGGCTCATCTCAGGTTTTAAGGTGCCCACTCATAGCTAATTCTATTCTTTAGAGCTCTGACAATCAGTGAGTTCCAGTCTTTAGAGTGCTGACAATTAGTTAGTCTCTATTTTTAGAGTTAGAACACTTGGTTAGTCCTAGTCTTTATAGCTCTGACACTTGGTTAGTCCTAGTCTTTATAGCTCTGACACTTGGTTAGTCCCAGTCTTTATAGCTCTGACACTTGGTTAGTCCCAGTCATTATAGCTCTGACATTTGGTTAGTCCTAGTCATTAAAGCTCTGACACTTGGTTAGTCCCAGTCTTTATAGCTCTGACAGTTGGTTGGTCCCAGTCATTAAAGCTCTGACACTTGGTTAGTCCCAGTCTTTATAGCTCTGACACTTGGTTAGTCCCAGTCTTTATGGCTCTGACATTTGGCTAGTCCCAGTCTTTTAGCTCTGACACTTGGTTAGTCCCAGTCTTTATGGCTCTGACATTTGGTTAGTCCCAGTCTTTATAGCTCTGACACTTGGTTAGTCCCAGTCTTTATGGCTCTGACATTTGGCTAGTCCCAGTCTTTTAGCTCTGACACTTGGTTAGTCCTAGTCTTTATAGCTCTGACACTTGGTTAGTCCCAGTCTTTATGGCTCTGACATTTGGCTAGTCCCAGTCTTTATAGCTCTGACACTTGGTTAGTCCCAGTCTTTATGACTCTGACATTTGGCTAGTCCCAGTCTTTTAGCTCTGACACTTGGTTAGTCCTAGTCTTTATAGTTCTGACACTTGGTTAGTCCTAGTCTTTATGGCTCTGACATTTGGTTAGTCCTAGTCTTTATAGCTCTGACACTTGGTTAGTCTAGTCCTAGTCTTTATGGCTCTGATGCTTGGTTAGTCCCAGTCTTTATGCATCTGCCTCATGGCTAGTCACAATATTTATGGCTTTAAATCTTGGGGAATCTCTGTCTTCAGGGTTTAGTCTCTGGGTTAGATCCAGTGTTTGGGTCTCTGAATCTTGGGTAGTTCCCATGTTTAGGGCTCTGATTGCCTAGGGCTAGATTTATGTTAGTCCCAGTCTTTAGTTCTGTTTATCTGGATTAGCACTTGTCTTTAGGTCACAGTGTTAAGGCTATCTGAGAGAGGAAGCTCCAGATAAGATAGTGGGTAGGTTGTGAGGGATAAGTCATGATTTCTTCTTGATCCTAGAAGCAGAGCATATGATAATCTGAATTTCTTAAGATATTACAGGGAGAGCTTGTTCTCTTGAGTCACCTTCATATGACAAACCTCATTCTTCATTCTGTTTAAACAGCTGTGATTTGTCAGAATTTGCAAAGGAAGCACAGCAGGAATGTCAGCGATTGATCAACACAGTCAGCGCACATAAAATAAAAATCATGTCATTTGTTGTCACTCTTATTTCATGAGTGATGGTGTTAATAAGTAGAAACACAAGAGAGAGAGCTGATATTTTAC
>CM074962.1:1949424-1956924 GCA_037577455.1 Pangasius macronema
TCAGTCTCAGTGAAGGAGGCGTGGCCTCTGTGTGTGTCAGTCTCAGTGAAGGAGGCGTGGCCTCTGTGTGTGTCAGTTTCAATGAAGGAAGGAAGTGAATAATTTAACAGCATATACCACTTTATTCATTAGTTTTTATATATTTCATACACTGCACAGTTAATATGTGAATAGTATTTCTCACTACTACTCTCCTCATTTTACCAGTATGAATTTACAGCTCTGTCGATTTCTGTTGTTTATTATTTTTAAAATATAACTTTATTTTTGTCCAAGTTTTGGTCTGAGTTACTCTGGCCGACCATCTTCTGAAGTTTTATCTAATTTTGGCTGAGTGTGAAATATGAAATATGAAACCTGTTACAGTCGATATTTCAGATGTGATGCATGCTGGAGCGTACGCTGTGTTATTCCGATGTGATGAGGATATGATTATATGATCATTCAACACTGCTATCGGCTGGATCCCTTATAATGATATTTATTCATGTGTTTATATAATGGTAGAATAGCAGATTCAGACATGAGGTGAGAATATGGAAGGTGCTGCTGATATTGTGTGTGTGTGCGTGTGTGTGAGTGTGTGTGTGTGTGTGTGTGTGTGTATGAGCTGTGATTTATGGGCTGTCCTTCACATCTCTCTTTCAGAGCCAGGCCTGCCCCGACCTGTTTACCCAGCAGACCCCTCTGGTGAGTGACTGAACCAGGCTCTCTCTCTCTCTCTCTCTCACACACACACACACACACACACACACACACACACACACACACACACACACACACACACACACTGCAGAAACTACAGAATGCTAAATAAACCAGAGTTGTGTAAAATTGCAGCCTGAGAATCAGGAAGCTCTGAGGATGCATAACGTGAGCAGGGGAAATCATTAAATACGACACGGTGTCATTAAACGCGTCTCATCGAAAGGAGGTGCAGCGTAAATTCACTTCATCCCCTCATTCAGACACATTTCTCTGTGTGACAGTTCAGGGGAAAGAAAACAAAACGTTCCTCAAAAAGGTTTCCTCATTAACCCGAGTGTAGTGAGTCAGTCAGTCAGCCAGTGTGGAATCCTGCGGGAATGCGGCTGCTTTTTAAAAGCTTACAGAAGTGAAAAAATGCAACTTTCAGGTAAGTGCAGAGTGACATCAAGCTCTTTTTTTTTACCTCCTGACCAATCAGGTCGCAGCTCGAGGGCAAGTGAGAAGAACAAACATGGAGGACAAAGTGCTGGAGCGAATATGTGGAAATGTTGAATAGAAAATATTTCATCTCCAAAATTCCAGCTATATCTAATCTAGAGAGCAAGCTAGGCTAGTTAGCCAGGCATGCCGAGATTAGCTAGGACTGAGGAGCGTTGTCATGGTTACTGTGTGTGTCATGTGTCTGTTTTAATTCCTAAAGAAGCAAATAAAATGTGTTAATTAAGTCTTTCATTTCAGTCACGTTTCTGAGTTGATAGGTTTTGGGATCTAAGTATTAGCATGTTGTCGACGGAGGCTAGACATTAGCAAGCTAAGTTAGCATTAGCTAACATAGCTTTAACAAGCGAATATATGTCTGTATGTTGATCGATTTAAAGCTGATACTTGTATATACAGTACAACTCATTAATAGGTAAGAAGTGCTGCTGTGTTTACTGTTCACGCTGTGAGCGGCCATTTTGATTTGACGACACTCCCGAGTAGGAATTCCGAGTTTAGGGAACATTTTTTTTGTTTGTTTTTTGCTAATCGGAGGTCAGAAACAATGAGTTACGACCTTTAGTCAAATGCAGCAGTAGAGTGGAAGTGGACAAAGGTGGGTGTTCAAACTGGTATTAAAACACAGCCCTAATCTCTGCGCTCTCGCTGTGTTCACGGCAGCAGAGTTCCAGGAAGTGGAAGTGAATCTGCACAGAGAGAAAAGCGGCTTCGGCTTCAGGATCCTGGGAGGAGAGGAAGCAGGACAGCCTGTGAGTCCGGAGGTTCCTGAGAAGGCTCGTACTCTACAGCTCACTCACACACACACACACACACACACACACACACACACACACACACACACACACACACACGTCATATTTCATTATTCTTATTCTCTCTATGTCTCACTGATGCTCTGATTATCGGATTATTTTTCCTATAAGAGTTTACAGGTTTAAAAGCACGCAGCTTAAAAGCCGACTAAAGCGTTTGAGGAAGAATTTAATAACATATTTAAATTATATACACGTCACATCAGGCGCCGTTCATCGGGTACAAAGTGTGTGATCATTGATACGGTGAAGTTTTTTTTGTAAGGAGACATTTGTTAAAGTTTTATGGAAGGAGTATCCGCTTTACGCTTTCTCTGCAAAATGACTAGCTGTGTTTTGAGCGAGAGAGAGAGAGAGAGAGCGAGAGAGAGAGAGCAAGAGAGCGAGAGAGAGAGAGAGAGAGAGAGAGAGAGAGAGAGAGAGGCGCTGGTGAGAGAACGATTGTTTATCGCAGCTATAACGTAAGTGAGAACAGGAACCGACTCGTCTCTCAGACGTTCCACAATAATAAATCTAACTGAGGTTAAATTAAACACTTTGCGTTTATATTATCATGTTACAGCTTAAAGGAAAAAAACCCAAAACATCAAATGTGATATGAAATATTATTATTTTAGCAGTTGAAATTAAAGGAATCCTGAAAGTCCAGAGGGTTTTTAATATGTTTACATTTTTTTTGCTCCTCTATCTTCTTTGTTTTGAAGTTGCTAGGAGTAAGATTTGCTTTAAAATGACAGGTTATGCTTTTGAAATTTGAGAAATTGAAAAACCGTAAATACAAATTCTCACAAATATTTGGTAAATTAGGTGAAATGTGACGCGTAAATAAATAAATAAATAAATAAATAAATAAATAAATAAATGTTTGTCTGCAATGTCTACAAAAATAAATTTAAACTATAAAAATTACTTATAAAATAATTTTAATAAATTCTAATAATAAATGTAATTTTTTTTCACAATTTTACAATTTTAAAAGGTCACGATTTTATCATAAACTCTGCAGTTTTTAATCAGATATTTCTAAAAAACAAAGGAATAAAAAACACACCACGCTGCCTCTGATATCTCAGGAATGTTGTATGACCTGATTTATCGATGTGACACGATATGGGTATGATATCATCATCTCGCCCAGCCCTAGTTACACTATTTACAGTTAGTTGCAGTTGTTAAAGTATAAGTTTTTTTATATTGTTTTTATGCTATTTTGCTCATGTCCACACAGTGTGTGTGTGTTTGGTCTGTTTAAACGGTGCAGCGTGACGCTAGTGACACGTCGTCCTTGTGTTTCGTGTAGATCCTGATCGGGGCGATCGTAGAGAACAGCCCGGCGGATAAAGATGGCCGCCTGCGTCCCGGAGACGAGCTGATTTCAGTGGACGGGATCTCTGTGGTGGGAAAACCTCACCGCCACGTCATCGATCTGATGCACGTGGCGGCTCGGACCGGCCACGTGAAACTCACGATACGGAGGAGAGCGCAGCCCACAGGCGAGTCAAACGCTAATCATCAGAAGTTATTACAAACCTTATGCTTCATAAATATGCAGCATGGCTCATAAGCCTAGTTTAATATGGCTGCTCTAGTTCTTTATTATTATTATTATTATTATTATTATTATTATTAGGGTCCAAACACCAAGAGCATTCTTATTTATTTATTTATTTATTTATTTATTATTAGGGTCCAAGCACCAAGATTATTATTATTATTATTATTATTATTATTATTATTATTATTATTTATTAGGGTCCAAGCACCAAGATTATTTATTTATTTATTTATTTATTTATTTATTTATTTATTATTAGGGTCCAAGCACCAAGATTATTATTATTTATTTATTTATTTATTTATTTATTTATTTATTTATTATTAGGGTCCGAGCACCAAGAGTATTATTATTATTATTATTATTATTATTATTATTATTATTATTATTATTATTATTATTATTAACACTTTAGGCGTTACTGAGGTGCTTAGCATGCTCGAAAACTCATGAAATTGTTCCTCAGGTCTGAAGAGCGTGGACCTGCGTGTGTGTGTTTTAATGTACTCTTCCTCACGTCTTTAACACGCTAACCTACTGATATTGCCTCGTCCTGTTAACAGGAAGTAACATTCATGTACCAGACAGTGTGTTGATGTTAGATGACGTTCACTATGGGTTATCTTCACGATATTACCTCATGATGTCATGCAGCCGACGCTGGTGTTTGGACCCACCGCTCGCTGCTTGCGGCAGTGTGTATGAATCGTCCTGGTTCGGTGTCACATCCAGGATGAACAACATTTACACACGGCGGCTTTATCTTTGTTATCCGGTCAGGAAAACAGTCCCGCTGGTTAAAGTCGCTTGATTTAAAAAGGAAGAAGGTTTCCGGCTGGCCATGCAGGATCCAGTTAAAGTGTGTTAAAGACATTAAGAGCGTCAGATTTCAGAGTCCTGAAGCGTGTTATAAACTGCAGACTGAGGTCAGATTAATTCAGTCTAAACACAAAGAGGAACCTCAGTGAAAGGAACGAAACATAAAACATACAGCTGTAAAACAAGATGGAATGAAAGATGAAGAAGAAGAAATAACAGGCAGTGAGTTATAAACCCGGAGTGAGATGGGGGGTGTGTGTGTGTGTGTGTGTGTGTGTGTGTGTGTGTGTGTGTGTGTGTGTGTCTCCGTGCGTCCTCAGGCGAGTCGTGTCCTCAGAACGGACGCAGTCCCGGCTCCATCTCCACCCAGCACAGCTCGCCTCGGAGCGACTTCAACTCCGGAAACTTCTCCAACAGCGGCGGCGTTCCTCAAAACCCCGCCCCTAACGCCACGCCCTCACAGCCGTCGGACACCGCGGCCAGTCAGGCCAGTGATGTCATCATTCAGCGCAAGGAGACGGAAGGGTTCGGATTCGTCATCATCAGTTCGCTGAACAGGCCGGAAACAGCACCTGCTGCAGGTCAGACGACGGGTTTCTGAAACGTTGTGCTCATGTCACGTTTCCGCGTGTTCGCCGTGGTTGTGTGATCTGCTCGCAGGTGAAAGAGGGAGCTGTGAGCTGTAGACGCCGCTGCTGTAATCGAGGCGGTGATTATTTACGCCTCGGCGCTGCTTTTTATTGCTGTGCGCACCGTGATGATGGCTCTGAATCGGGGCAGAGGGACACTCGCTGTTTACCCTGATTACTGTAAACCAGCGTAAAGCTGCTAACTGTGCACTCTTTCCCTCTACTGTCACCAGCAATCATTCAGTGTGTCTCCTCCGAGCCAGGAGAGAGAGAGAGAGAGAGAGAGAGAGAGAGAGAGAGAGAGGGAGAGAGAGAGAGAGAGAGAGAGAGAGAGAGACTGAGTGGCTCAGGCAGACAGAGAGAGAGAGAGAGAGAGCGAGAGAGAGAGCGAGTGAGAGGGAGAGAGAGAGAGAGAGAGGGAGAGAATGTCTTTCTCCCTCCCTCTTACTCACTTATTCCCTTATTCATTCACTCACTCATTACCTCACTTAATCATTTCCTTACTCATTCACTCATCCCCTTTATTCTCCCATTCATCTAGTCCCTCACTCCTTCCTTACTTCCTTCCTTCACTGAATTCACTCACTCACTCACTCACTCACTCATTGTTTCACTCACACAGTCCCCAGTCCTTCTCTCACTCTCTCATTCATTCCTTTATTTACTGAGTTCTTCATTAACACACTCCCTCATTCATTCATGTCCTTACTGATTCTGACACTCAAACCCCCACTCCTTTACTGATTGGCTCACTCACTCATTCACTCATTCTCTTTCTTACTCTTTCAGTCACTCACTCACTCACTCACTCACTCATTCCCTCTCTTACTCATTCAGTCACTAACTCACTCAGTCACTCAGTCACTCACTCACTCACTCACTCATTGTTTCACTCACACAGTCCCCAGTCCTTTCCTCACTCTCTCATTCTTTCCTTTATTTACTGAGTTCTTCATTATCACACTCACTCATTCATTCATGTCCTTACTGATTCAGTCACTCAAACCCTCTCTTACTCATTCAGTCACTCACTCACTCACTCATCCCCTCTCTTACTCATTCAGTCACTCACTCACTCACACATTCCCTCTCTTACTCAGTCACTCACTCACTCACTCACTCACTCACTCATTCCCTCTCTTACTCATTCAGTCACTAACCCACTCACTCATTCACTCATTCCCTCTCTTACTCATTCAGTCACTAACTCACTCACTCATCCCCTCTCTTACTTATTCAGTCACTAACTCACTCACTCACTCACTCACTCGTTCCCTGTCTTACTCATTCAGTCACTAACTCACTCACTCACTCACTCACTCACTCACTCACTCGTTCCCTGTCTTACTCATTCAGTCACTAACTCACGCACTCCCTCTCTTACTCATTTAGTCACTAACTCACTCACTCACTCGTTCCCTCTCTTACTCGTTCAGTCACTCACTCACTCACTCACTCATTCCGTCTCTTACTCTTTCAGTAACTAACTCACTCACTCATTCCCTCTTATTCATTCAGTCAGTCACTCACTCATTCCCTCTCTTACACATTCACTCACTTACTCACTCACTCATTCACTCACTCATTCACTCACTCATTCACTCACTCATTGACTCTCTCAGGGAGAAGGTTAATGTGAGGAAAAGGGAGAGTGAGTGAAAGAAAAAGGCTGAAAGAGTAAGTAAATTAGAGTGAAGGAGTGAAAGAGACAGAAGACAGAAAGTGAGTGAGTGAGTGAGTGAGTGAGTGAGTGAGTGAGTGAGTGAGAAAAAATGAGAACACGAGGGAATGAGTGAGAAAATATAGTCATAAAGAGAAAAAAATCTGACAAAGTGTTTGAAATTCTTAACAGTCTACTGTCTGACATGCATGTGTGTGTGTGTGTGTGTGTGTGTGTGTGTGTGTATACTCTCCCTCGCTCTCTCTCTCTCTCCCTCCCTCAGCGGTGCCTCATAAGATCGGACGGATCATCGAGGGCAGTCCGGCTGAGCGCAGCGGGAAGCTGAAGGTGGGAGATCGGATCCTGGCAGTGAATAATCAGTCCATTGTTAGCATGGCGCACGCTGACATCGTTAAACTCATTAAAGACGCAGGACTGAGCGTCACGCTGCGCGTCGTCACGCAGGACGGTAACGACAATGACACAACACACACCTTCCTCACATTACTGTAGAGCTCTAGACAACAGTGTGTGTGTGTGTGTGTGTGTGTGTGTGTGTGTGTGTTTCAGAGACGAGCAGTACTCCTTCAGCTGCTAGCTCGGAGAAACAGAGTCCTCTGGCCCACCCGAGTCCGGTGGCACAGAATAACCAAGCTGAGACGGACATGCCCCCAGACACACACCCCAGCCCTGTCAATCAAACCAGCCCAGCCAATCAGATGAGCCCTGAGAGCCAGCAGAGCCAGCCCACCCAGCCTGCAACTGCACCGGTGCAGATGTACACACACGACGGCGGGTGAGACTCACATGCACGCA
>CM074962.1:1961924-1968130 GCA_037577455.1 Pangasius macronema
TCACTCTCTTAATTCACTATTTCGATTTGTTGAATTAGTAAAACAATGCCGATGTTTGTGTTAATTCGAAAACGTGATCATGGTGTGAAGGATAATCTGACTTAGCACTCATCTGCTACGCTTACAGAGAAACTTTAACTTCATTCATCTTTTCATCCCTAAAAAACTCCCTCCACCAGACAGACGGAGTCTCTGAGTAAGATGCGTCTCCTCCGATGTGCCCTTTAAAGGGACGATATCAATAGTGAATGGGTCGTGTCATAGTTATGTACTCAAGTACTGATATCACGCTAGAAGGTCAGGATCGAGCGTAACTGACACTCTGTTTTACTTACTTGGACACTGTCTGCTGCAGGGCATTGTGGGATATCATGAGCTCAAATCCCTTTACGCCCCAGCTCTATCTTTTCCCTCCAGGGCCACATAAATCCAGGAAACGTGCCTCCGTGAAAAATCTCTGTCCCATACACACTGTACAGGCAGTGAGAGCACTAAATCACCTGCTCCTAGCACAGAGCAGGGAATTATGGGAATTTGTTTGCTTGTCTGTGTGAATGAATTGTTCTGGGCCTCGTTTGTTTGTCTGCATCCATAAAAGTGCCAGTTTGTGTGTGTGTGTGTGTGTGTGTGTGTGTGTGTGTGACATGACTCACCTCTTTTCACAGTAAAACTAAAGTCTCTAAATCTCACACATATGTGTGTGTGTGTGTGTGTGTGTGACACACACACACACACACACACACACACACACACTGCCAGTCAAAAGTTTTTGAACGAGACAAAACTCTTCAGCAATAAAACCATGAAGAAAATATTAAAGCTGCAGTTTGCGGAGTTCAAGCCTGTATTTCTAGCTCTGTAACGGTAATATCACGGAGTGTGTCCTCACCACCGTCGCCTCTGGCTCGCTCATAAGAGATAAATTCATAAACTTCAAATTTATTTCCTGATTTTATATATTTCTGTAAAGCTGCTTTGTGATAATGTCCGTTGTTAAAAGCACTTTACAAATCAAACTGAATTAATATCATTTTGAATACAATTCGGAATATTTGGAATATGCAGAGGGTTTTGTTCAGACTTCCAGTTAAACTTTTCTGACCCTGAAATTAGTCTTCAGCTGAAACAGATCTGCTAGTCATGAAGTATTTACGGTTTTATTAGAGCGAGAGTTAAAGGCTTGGAAATATTTTCATCGTAATTGCAATTCACCTCACAGCCAGCAGGGGGCTGTAAAATATTACACACTGCTCCTTTAAGTACATGTTCTACCAAAAAAAACGGAAATAAGTTGGCACGTATTCGGATGCAATCCTCCGACATATTCTATTCCACGCTTGCAAAGAGTCATGGTCGGGAGGTCAGAATCGCAGACGCAGCTACGACTTACTCAAAAACACTGAAATCTGAAATCTGGAGCGATCGACAGTTTTTTGAACGCTATAACGATATTATTAACGGACACCCTGTAAGCCCCGCCCCCTTCCCCCTGATCTCACTTCCATACTGTTTTGTTCTCATCTTGCCTTTATTTCCTGCTTGAAAGATGAACTGACGCGGCGTCCTCGCGCTCTGTCACGGTAAACAGTGAGTGCTTTGAGTTCATTAATATGAAATAAAGTGTCTGTTCCACTTACATTAGACATGAATTTAACATGGACTTTAGATAGCCAGGGTTATTGGGGATAGCAGTGAAAATATTCAACCTAAAATGATCCAAAAATCGGTCGAATCTAACATCCGTATAAAAACCGGTCAGCACAGACGCAGTCAGAATGGAGTGTTTATATATATGAAGGATAAACTCGCTTCAGTCCTCGATAAAAATTCATGAGATGTTATTTGTCAGTTTGTCTTTAGATTACAGTGTGCTGTGTGATGGAGTGTAACTAGTGCTTTGTGATATGCAGTTCGCTCTTATTATTGTGTATGTGTGTGCTTTGCGATTATTTACTGGCATTCATGTTTCCCCAGCAGATAGCTCCGCCCCCTGGGATCCTAACCCTACAGCCTCCTCAAGCGTGTCGGAAGTAGCTCCGCCCCTCGAGAGCTTAACTAACCCATCGCCGTCATCCCATGTGAACCCATCTACAGAGCCACCTCACGCGCCGCTGATCGATGCGGAAGCCCCCGAAAACTGCCACCAGGGTCTTAAAGCGGCGGAGAAGGCGGGCGCGGGGTCCAGCAGGGGGCAGAACCGGCACCGGGAGGGCAGTAGAGCCAGACGCCGAAGCTCCGGCGGGAACAAGGGGCACCAGAATCGCTCAGACGACACGAAAGCGGAATCCAACAAGAGCCGATCCAAAGAGCGGAAACGAGACCTGGCTAAACCCCTGCGAGGCGACGCCGAGGTCAACGGGGGCGGCGTGGAGGGCGTCGGAATCATGCAGCAGGTCAAAGGTCAGGCTCGAGAGCCAGACAGGGGGACGGGGGAGAGAAAGATGGCCAAGAACACCAGCAATATGGCAAGCAGGAAGGCGACCGTGTCCCCAGGGCCGTGGAAAATCCCCGGATCGGATAAACTCCCGAGCAGCCTGCGTTCAGCCTCGTCCACCATCAGCAGATAAAACACACACACACACACGCACACACACACACACACGTTAAGCTTCGAGTAGCTTCGATTAGCTCACTCAGCCCTGAAGTGATGATCGATATGCCCCCCCAAAAAAAACCCTCTTGCCCTTTTGTGGATGAACAAAGTCGATTCGGTTTTAATTGATTTGCTCTGAAATCCTGTATTTCAGAACCACGAAGATCCCAAATCCGTCTCCCGCATCCCTCACGTTCTCACGCGCTCACAGACAGACAGGCATTTTTAAGTTATATTTTATTTCTAAATTATTCTTTTAAAGAGACATGACACCCACCACCTTAAAAACTGGAAGTATTTTTTTCTCGGTTAAGGAAAAAAATAAGGACGATGACGGATGTGTGTAGCGTCGGAGGAGGAACACTGAACCCCGAACTCTCACACACATCAGAGCCACGGCGTGATTCACACACACCAAGGAGCTGAGTCTGTTTTACTGAAGAAGAAGAAGAAGAAGCCGACAGACGAAGGATGAAGGACGTAGTGCAGGAGTGTATTCCCATGTGTTCTGCCTTAAATAAGATAAACTGCAGATATCTAATAAACACACGGATGAGTAGAGAAATACGTATATGATATGATATGATATTATATTATAAAGAAACAGAGATATATGACATGCCACAGTGTAAATACACTCACCCCTGATTCACTCTCAACAACGCAACCTCCGCTACGCTCCCTGCTCCGAGCCGAGCCGTCTGATTGGTCTCCCGCTCCCGTCTGCCATTTTCCGTCAGCTGTTAACTCTTTTTTACGCTCCAGGTACGAGAATTGGAGGATATTTTCGGGCTAAATTGCAGTGCTAATGCTGAAAATACTTTCTCAGCTGGGTTCCACACATCAGCAAAAAGGTTAACTTCTGATTTTCAAGAATGTTAATTTGTCTTTGTGTGTGTGTGTGTGTGTGTGTGTGTGTGTGTGTGTGTGTGTGTGTGTGTGTGTGTGTGTGTTCTGAAAAAAACAATTGTTGGAATTCTCTGAAAAGGTTCAAATAACATCTGGCCTCGTTTATCAGTCATTTAGTAAAGTTCGGTGTAATTTTTTTTTTTTCATACGACGAACCGAACTAAAAATTCTCACCACTTTTACAGAAGTTTCGCCGATTATCTTGGTATTCACATGCGTATGTTGAAAAAATGCCAATCAGCTGTAAAGTACCGGGTGTGTTCAAGGCATTTACATTTAGCCACACACACACACACACACACACACACACACACACACACACACACACAATGCCATAACAAGGTAAACAGAGCATGAAATGGCGTCTAACTGGTGAAAGAGCGACGCCTAAGCTTGTACGTCTGAAACCACAGACACACACTCTCTCTCCCTCCTTTCATGGGGTGCCATTACTTTTGTCCTGATGGTCTTATTTGTCTTAATTCATGGATTTTAATCTTGACAGAGTAATCCTTATATAACGTCGCAGTAACTCGTCGATCAGTCGAGGTTCTCATTAGTGAGTCTCCTTATATGGAAATTTACGTAACGTAGGATACGAACAATTTTCCAAACTAACTGCGTTTTCATTCTTGACGTAAAAATCGCTCCGGTGAATGACTTCCGAATAAATCCGTCCGCATCCTGCGTGACGAACGAGACTAAATCACAGCAGGTGTCTGTAGAACAGCCCCGCCCCCAACGCCCTCTGATTGGCCGCGAGAGATTTTCTGTCAATTCCAGCGAACTTAAACAGACGTGACGTCATTTTCATGCGCTGTTCCTACGGAAACCAACGGGAAAAGATGCTTTTTTTTTCTTTTTTTTTTGCTGATATCATGAATTTCTTTATCGACGTTCCTTAACTCGGATAAATGCGTGCATTATAACAGATCTTTATTTTCACAGGAAGGCGGGAAATTCCAGCTACTACAGAATATTCTGTTATTATCTGAGTTTCTATTTTCATACACAGAAAAACTACAAAATACAGAATTAACACACACACACACACACACACACACACACACACACATAAATATATATAAGAGAATTATAGAATTATATAATGAATGAATTTATGATGTCGCACCTTTATTTTGCAGTTAATAAATAACAGTAATTATATAATTTTACTAAAATAAAATTTGTACATAAGGTATGTAAAGGAAATTGCTACTTCATGACACACAAAAACACTTACTTGACTTTAAGAAAAAAAAATATGCATATTTTTTTGCCCCCCCTGTAATTTATTTTCTTAAATATGCAAAATGTCTTATGGTATGACTGGATTGATTGTGGGGTAATAAATAAAATAAACGACCAAAAAAATGATTTGAAATAAATAAATAAGTATAAATTCTATGGATATACTGAAATACTGTATGTTATATAGATAAAGAGTGCCTATGAACTGATCTGTGGTAAAGACGTGACACACTCACTCCTACGTCTGAAGGGTGAGACCTGGTGTCTAGACTAGTTGTGACGTCCTTGCCCAAGAGCACGACAATCCTTTAAGATCTCTTGCTTCAGTTTTCTTCTTTTGGATTATTTTAAGGACTGTATGCTACAGAGAAATCCTCCTTCTCCAACGTCACGGTAAAGCTTTTCACAAAACCATCAGGGCAATGTAGCGGTGTGTATCACGCCATCTCACACACACACACCTTTATGCATCGGTACTGGAGACGTTTGAAGTCGGAAGGGGAACGTTGAGCGCGAGGACAAAGCAGGACTTTGAGGTTGAAAGTCAGATTAGATTACGTCTCATTTTACAATCCAGCAGCCAAATATCAACAAATTTAATAGCAAAAAAGACTTTCCTGATACTTTTACTCAAAGCGAGTATCTGTTCTCACTTACGCTACAGCAGCTAGAAGCAGTCGTTCCTTCACCAGCCTCTTTTTTCTCTCTTGTTCAGTTAATAAGACAAAAAAATGCAGCTTGTCGTTTTTATTGTTCCTGAGAAACCCGTCAACTCCTCTGTCCTGAAGATGTCTGAAAACCTCTGACACTGGAGACTCCTTCTATACATGTAAAATAAACACCTCTTCACAGTAAACGTCACCATAACACGGATTACACACACGTTTTTATATCCGTTATTGATTTGGAGTATCTGCTGTACATCTGGCAACATGCCTCAAATTCAGAATATTATTATTATTATTATTATTATTATCATTATTATTATTATTATTATTATTATTATTTTCACCAGTTATACATGACTGAAGAATTTTTTAGTAACGCTGTTGCTTTAGCGCCCCCTTGTGGAGCAACTCCGGCTCTTAAATATTGAATGAATTACATTTTGCAAGAAATCACCCAATTTGGCAACACTATCTCAAACCTGCCTCCCTGTGATGAGTCTCTGTGATGAGCCCCTGTGATGAGTCTCTGTGATGAGCCCCTGTGAGGAGTCTCTGTGGTGAGTTCCTGTGAGGAGTCTCTGTGAGGAGTCTCTGTGCTGAGTCTCTGTGAGGAGTCTCTGTGCTGAATCTCTGTTCTGAGTCCCTGTGCTGAGTCCCTGTGCTGAGTCTCTGTGATGAGTCTCTGTGAGGAGTCTCTGTGCTGAGTCCCTGTGAGGAGTCTCTGTGCTGAGTCTCTGTGAGGAGTCTCTGTGCTGAATCTCTGTTCTGAGTCCCTGTGCTGAGTC
>CM074962.1:1968165-1978728 GCA_037577455.1 Pangasius macronema
GAGTCTCTGTGCTGAGCCCCTGTGATGAGTCTCTGTGCTGAGTCCCTGTGAGGAGTCTCTGTGCTGAGTCTCTGTGATGAGTCTCTGTGCTGAGCCCCTGTGATGAGTCTCTGTGCTGAGTCCCTGTGAGGAGTCTCTGTGCTGAGTCTCTGTGATAAGTCTCTGTGATGAGTCTCTGTGATGAGTCTCTGTGCTGAGTCCTTGTAATGAGTCTCTGTGATGAGTCTCTGTGCTGAGTCTCTGTGCTGAGCCCCTGTGATGAGTCTCTGTGCTGAGTCCCTGTGCTGAGTCACTCGTTTCTCCTTTCTCTGTGTCCTGATCCTCTGCATAAAATTACACCACAGCGCTGCTACGTCACCCATTAAAGCAAAAGCAGTTGGAGAACCGGAACAGGGTTCTGTTTTATGAGAACCAGAGTGATGGTCTTCCTCACAGAGGCACAGACTCGTGTCACTCGTGTCACTCGTGTCTCTCGCCAAGAAAATATACAAAGAAAGACTACAAGTCTACGCCTTCACTCGAGATCACGAAGTGCTGCTTATTACCGTATTTCCCAGAAAACAAGACACAAAATAAAGTTTTTTTTTTTTTTTTTTTTGTATTATTAACTTTAAGAGAGAGGGAAAAAAAGAGGCTGATGAGGGAACAGACATTAAATGTAACTGTAAATGGATAAAAACTCTAATGGGTAGTTCTTTAATAAATGAAAAACTGTAATCATTGGTAAATTGCTGCGGTAGAAGAGGAATAAAACACTTTTTTCCTGTTATGGGAAAATAATCAACGTCAAGGCGGTAGCAGTGACTCTGCTTTTTCACACCACCCTGTCACTGATTATTTTCCTATAACAGCACAACACACACACACACACACACACACACACACACACACACACACACACACACACACACACACAGTGTTTACTTCCTTACTGATAGTCCAGAATATGTTCTTTCTGGCTTTTACCACATCACTACTACCAGCTTTTAATGTATCTGATTATCGCCGCGCTGTCTGAGACGAGGACGATGTTTTTTATTTCCTCTGTAGATGATGGACTGATGATGATGATGATGATGATGATGATGATGATGATGATGATGATAAGGGACTGGATTCTGAATCACTGTGTTCTATGTTCTATATTATTAGACAACACTCTATACACACAAACACTCAGTGTACTATTCACACACACACACACACACACACACACACACACACACACACACACACACACACACACACACAAAGACTGTACATCAGCTATTTTTTATGAAATGCAACTCTATGGATATAATAACTTTTGCAGGACGACTTGTTTATTGTAAAATACTGAGAAATACTGTCGAATAAAACCTTGCTCTGGTGTAAAACACGTTCACTAAACGTCTCTGTTGTGATTTTGTGTCATTTTTTGTATCTAATCTACACAGAATCTGTCTGGAGCTAAAACGTCTAGATCACTTCTAATATTATTTCTGAGTTGAGATGTCTAAAAAGATCAAATAAAGCGAGTGGATAGTAATTAATTAATTAATTCAGAAATGGTTCAGAAAATCAATAAAATCCAGATTTTGCATTAAACAGGTATTAATCCCTCAGGATTAATTACCGTTCAGACTTCCGAAATCTCACAGAAGCGTGTGAAACACCAAAATCTTCAACAAAAAGAATAAAATAAAATTAAAAATTTTACATTCACATCATTGGGATTATTAACAACAATGTTTATAGATATTATTTTGTTTTATTTATTCCAAACTGCTTCTTAAAGCATATTGTAGTTTATTTAAGAGGGTAATTTCCTAATATTTTGCAGGTGATTAGATTAACAAGATTATTTTGTGTCTAAATTTATTAAATATTTTTATTTATTTAATATTTTTTCTATTCAACTTTAATTAATATACAGTATTGGTTCATTTATTTTCTGTTAATACAGATGTTGTCGTTTGTACTCGCCTCTAGATGGCGCTGTCGAGCCATTAAAGTCTCCTAACTGTTCGTTAAAAACAAACGAAGAAGCGGGTTGTATCCCAAACGGCTGCGCACTTTCTATATTCGTGCACTTCATTTAGTGTCTTTAAACGGCTTGTACACGCTATGTAGTGCACTAGGAGTCGACTTTGGCGCGGTTTGGGACTGAACCGCCTGGAGGAGGCGAAGGCGCAAAACCTGCCGCGTTATAAAACATTGGCTAATCACAACTAAGAGTTCATTACAGTCAACATGGACTGGTAAATATTTTAATTTAATTTTGTTGTTATGTCTGTAAATATTTTGTCTTGTTTAAGAGCTTAAAAGTGAAGCTCGGAGCGGTTAACTGGGTAAGCTAGCTGAGTTGTTAGCTTGCTTGCTAATATGCTAGCTAGCTAAACTACACATGTCAAAATTCACGGGGATTTAATGTTAGTTTATAAAAGTTGGTTATTAAAATCAAATAAAAAGTAAATAGTGTCTGTGAGATATTTAGAGAATATTATCACATCCTACGTGTTAAGTAAGTATAAGTTATTTAGCTAGAATGAAAGTAGAAGCTGAGAAGGTTGTATTATTTATTAAACTATTGTTTATTTCATGTTAAACACATTCTTTTTATAGATGTGTTAGAAATGAGAAATGTCCTGATCCCATTTTTCCATTTCAGAGCTTTGTGTTTTGGTTAAAACCTGCACATTCACCGGCGAGGTGTCGTTCTGAAATGAGTCGATTCTTTGAACCGACTCTTTCGAGTGAAGTTTGAGAGTCGACTCGCACAAATGAGCTGTTTATTTCTTCCTTTTTTCTTTCTGTTTTACTTTCTTCTGCTCATTATTTTGTTCTGTAGTGTAGTTTGATCTCCATGCTTGGAAAGCTCTGTCTGAGCTTTAACAAACCTCTGAGCTGTTTGTTACAGTGAACCGATTCATCTTCACGCTCCATCCGGCTCAGAGTCGCGCTGAGATTTGATGCTTTTGTAAATTAAATCATATAAAACTTTTGTGTGTATAAATATATAAAGTGTTGCAACATGGGACCTACATCCTGTATGTCATTATTTATTGGAAAAACATGTTTGTTACTGGTCAGAATATTGACATAGTCCTTGTTGCAGAACCAAAGGTCCAGGAGGTGGAGCTGGATCTATAAGCCCAAGCCCTCACACACACACACAACCCTGCACAACACGATACAACACATCAAACACACTTATCTGGCCCGAAACACACTTCACCCCCTGCTCAGTGTAGGTAGAGGTGCTGGATCAGGTCCGACTCCACCCCCTGGGCTTATTTGCTCTGTAGTGAGGAGTACTTTAAAAAAATATTAGAATATAAATAACTTTGAATCAGTTTGATGCCGAAAGAGTCGACTCTTATTGGTGAGCTGAGTCAAATGAATTGACTCAATAATCAAGCGACTCTCTGCAAGTTCCTGTTGCGAAGTCAGGCATGTTAAAGACTATTAAGACTATTTGTGACATGCTCTGTGTGTGTGTGTGTGTGTGTGTGTGTGTGTGTGTGTGTGTGTGTGTGTGTGTGTGTGTAGGAGTCAGAACTGGCTGAACTCTCCAGTGGTTCGAGATTCAGAAGTGACGCGAGCCGCCCGAAGGAAAAGCTCACACAAGAAGGTGGCATGTATCCTTCCCGAGCACCACAGAGTCTCCTCTCATGGATGTGGAGTCGGATCTGTTTAAAAATTCCATGTCCATGTAGGAATTCTGGGCTCTCTGAGCAGGATCCGATAGTCCCCAGGGTCCTACATTCTGCCCTTTTAAACCCTAACATGATCATAACAATCACTAAAAACGACATATTCTAACGTTTACACGTGCGTGATTTCTTTTCCTTTCATGAAGCTTTCATGGAGTTTCCCTAAGTATGTTCTTAAACAGTCATGTGTTATTATCTATAAATAAAGAATAGTTAATAGAGCTGCAGTGTCAGTGTTTGCCCCTTGACCGCTTCCTCCAGTTCCTCTTGCGCAGGATGAGTCTCCTTCAGCCGCCATCACCGAAACCACGACCCCGGCGCGACCCCTGCTGCGTCAGACCCCCGGCTCTCTCCTCAAACACACGTGTAAGAGAACCGATCGTTACGAAGGGATAAGTGGGTTCGCTTAAATCGAGCTGTGTCTCATCGAATGTGTTCTTGTACACAGTCACCCCGAGAAGTGCGCTTAAGAACCCGGACGTGTCGGCCATCTTGGGCACGGGGAGCAGGACGTCTCGCTTTGTGCACACGCCGCGGCCCAAAGGCAGCCTCAGCATGGTGAGAGTCGCACACGGGCTCTAACGCTCTGATCATTTCATAATGTAATAAATCACTGCAGACGTGTGTATCGATAGTACATATGAGGTGTGTGTGTGTGAAATTCCAGAACCTGGACGACAGCGACTGGACGAACAGTCTGTACCCGTCTCCTCTGTCTGTGCTGGGAGACGGCAGCTTCACAGACGAGATGAACATGAGCGCCGTCATGCTGAAGGAGGAGGATCCGGGAGAGGCTGGTATATACACACACACACACACACACACACACACACACACCTTGCATGTTAATCCTCATTAGACTTCATTAAAGCTATTTAGATGTTTCACATAATTGGCGGGAATACACACTAATACAAACAAGAAAAGCTGCGCAACCGACATTAAACACACAGAGACGCAGAAAAATATAGGAAGAAGGCGTTCTGTTATATTGTGTTTAGAAGCCAATGAGATCTGCGTGATTGGATGATGTAAGCACATACTCCCTCCTGATTGGTTAAACGCAGTACGGAGGATGGACTCGTTTTCTCTTCTGAACTTTTGCTATAACTATTAAAACGAATAAAAAGCAGAATAATCGATCACACACTGTTCTCAGATTTTAATTTTTTTTTTCTTTTTTTTTGCTTCAATCTTTCCTTTCTCTCTTTCTGACTCCCTCTGTTTTCTCTCTCTATCTCTCTCTCTCTCTCTTTCTCTCAGCATCAGTCAGTCTGTTCCCTGAGTTTCTGCAGTCGTATCTGCGTCACTCGTCCACCGCTGTGTTTGATCTGCTGGAAGACTATGAGACAATCTGTCAGGATAAGGTACACACACACACACACACCACACACACCACACACACCTCTTTCTGTTCACTGTTAAACTCTCAGGAACTCTGTACAGTTTGTGTGATGAGTGTGTGTGTGTGTGTGTGTGTGTGTGTGTGTGTTTCAGGTGAACACACTGCAGAAGCTGGTCCTGCGCTCGTCCTCCAGTCAGCAGAAATCATCTAAAACAGCCAGCATCACCTGGCTCCTGCAGCAGGAAATGGTTACCTGGAGACTCATCAACTCACTATACAGGTACACACACACACACACACACGCACACACACACACACACAGTGTCATTCCTAAGCTGTGTCAAAGGCTTGAGAAAGTTGATGATAGTATCAGGATTGCAGATAGATTCCTGTTATCAAGTTGTACCATTTAATGTCCTTTCTCTCTCTCTCTCTCTCTCTCTCTCTCTCTCTCTCATACACTCACACTTTCTGTCTCATACATTCTCTCTCTCTCTCTCTTTCTCTCTCTCTCTCTCTGTCTCTCTCTCTCTCTCACATACACTCACACTCTCTGTCTCATACATTCTCTCTCTCTCTCTTCCTCACACTCTCTCTCTCACATACACACACTCACACTCTCTGTCTCATACATTCTCTCTCTCTCTCTCTGTCTCTCTCTCTCTCTCTCTCTCTCACAGGGACAGGATTCAGACAGCTATGGAGGACGGACTGATGATGGACATAACTGTAAGTGATGAGACACTGTCTCTGTCTGCTAGCTGTTTCACATCAGTACAAAACGCTTCCTGTTTAAAATGAACGGAATCTTCTAGTAAACACTTCCGACTGCTCAGTTTGCTCTTTAACACACAGCTGTATGTGTGAGAGAGAAAGAGAGAGAGAGAGAGACAGAGAGAGAGAGAGAGTAATGATGTGTTCTGTTTCAGTCTCCCAGTGAAAGTGAGAAGTCTATAATGGAGCAGTTCTTTCAGAGGGACAGCATGGTTCGACAGAGCCAGGTATACACACACACACACACACACACACACACACACACACTGTATGCACCCAGTGTCACTACGAAATACTAATTCAAGTTCTAGTGTAAATATTTTCACCTGACTGTGAGTATAATTGCGTGTGTGCGTGTGTGTGCGTGTGTGTGCGTGTGTGTGTGTAGCTGGTCGTGGACTGGCTCGAGAGCATTGCCAAAGACGAGATCGGCGATTTCTCGGATAATATTGAATACTACGCCAAATCTGTGTACTGGTGAGGAAAACACCTGAAAATGTTGATTAATTTACTGTAACAGCACCACACAGGAGTCTTTTATAGTGTGTTTCTCACTGTGTGTGTGTGTGTGTGTGTGTGTGTGTGTGTGTGTGTATAGGGAGAACACTCTACACACTCTGAAGCTGAGGAGGGATCAGGCGAGTGCGTCTTTCAGCAGACCCCTGGTGACCGAGCTCGACCCCGACGCCCCCATCAGACAGAAACGCCCGCTGGCAGACCTGGACCGAGAGGACGATGCCCGTCTGCTCAGATACATCTACACACTCATCCGCGCCGGCATGACTGATGAGGTGTGTGTGTGTGTGTGTGTGTTTCTCTTTGATTTCTTCTCCTTTGATGTATTTATTCCAGCTTGAGCAACAATCCTGACTGATTTCACTTCTTCTGATACAATTGGGTGATAATGAGGCTCGACAGAATTGTTGATGGAAATCTGTCTTTATATGTTCTACAAATTTTAGACACTAGGGGGAGCTGATTACTCACTTTTCATAGAGAGAGAGAGAGAGAGAGAGAGAGCGCCAGACAGTGAGAGAGAGAAATTCAGGAGTAACTCGTCATTTTCTTTGTGTAGCAAGTGAGTTTGTGCCAGAGCATAGAGGCATCCAAATGATTGGCAACCAAAACACGTCCTGTGTAGGAGAGCTGAGGTAGGAACCATTTCCATCGAGACAATTTGGTGCACTCTCTCTCCGCTACACCCTTCCAGTTCTGGTTTTGACACTCTTCTGTCCCTAAAAAGACACCCAGTACTTTTAGCCCTTCTGTACCCCACCTCGGGTTCCCAGGTAGAAGTGGAAGCCCCTCTGCCTTCACTTGCCCTGCCCATAAAGCCTCAGTCTTATCCCAGTTAACTTTGGCAGAAGAAGACCTCAGGTAGATTTCGAGAGCCTCTGATGTTCCTATTATTGTTAATAAAAACTAAAACATCATCTGCATAAGCAGAGAGCACGATTCCTGGCTCCTGCAACATCCTTGAAACTCGAAAGCCTGCTAGCTTCCCACGAAGGAAAGCCAGCAATGGATCAATAGCTCTACAGTATAATTGACCTGATCAGCGGCACCCAAGTCTGATTCCTCTGGTAACTGCAATTAGCCGGCTCAGGCCACCCCCCCTCAACGCCCCCCAAAAAAAACACACACACACACACACATATCACCACACTGACCCTATAAGCAATACAAACTCACCAATCACACAAGTCAGAGAAGAAAAGTGTGTACAGGTGTCCAACTCTCACCACCAGTCTCACCCCCCCCCCCCCACCTCCAGCATGGAACAGAGAGAGTCAGACAGACACATAGAGTGAGAGATAGAAAGACTGACAGAGAGATGATGAAAAACATACAGACAGAAAGAGAGAGAGAGAGACGGTCAGGGTGTTAGTTTAAATGGCTATGTGTGTATGTGTGTGTGTTTCTCTCACACACTCTTCTACAGTTCAGAAAGGTGAAAGTCAAACACACCTGAAGTTTATTTCTCTCATTCTGTGTGTGTGTGTGTGTGTGTGTGTGTGTGTGTGTGTGTGTAGGCTCAGAGACTGTGTAAGAGATGTGGTCAGGCCTGGCGCGCTGCCACCTTGGAAGGTTGGAAACTTTATCACGACCCCAACTACAGTGAAGGTCAGAGTTCTCTCTCTCTCTCTCTCTCTCTCTCTCTCTCTCTCTCTCTCTCTCTCTCTCTCACTAACACACACACACGTGAAAATTCAATGTCTTGAATTCCATTAAATTCTTTTTACACAGTGGTGGTGTTCATCATGTGATTAGCTGTGTGTGTGTGTGTGTGTGTGTGTGTGTGTGTGTGTGTGTGTGTAGGAGGGGTGGAGCTACAGCCGGTTGAGGGGAATCCTCATCGGTGTGTGTGGAAGGTGTGCTGTTGGAGGATGGCTGAGGAGGTGAGGATTTCACACTGATCTGTCTCACACTCTGTAATAACAACAACAACAAACTCATCAACTCTCCATCTGTCTCTTCCTCTTTCACATCTGTCTTACTCTGTCTCTCTATCTGTCTCTTCCTCTTTCACATCTGTCTTGCTCTGTCTCTCCATCTGTCTCTTCCTCTTTCACATCTGTCTTACTCTGTCTCTCCATCTGTCTCTTCCTCTCTCACATCTGTCTTGCTCTGTCTCTCCATCTGTCTCTTCCTCTCTCACATCTGTCTTGCTCTGTCTCTCTATCTGTCTCTTCCTCTTTCACATCTGTCTTGCTCTGTCTCTCTATCTGTCTCTTCCTCACTCTCTCCCTTTTTGTCTCTCTCTGTCTTTCGTTCTAAGTCTCTTTCTGTGTCTTTCTGTGTCATCTCTCTCTGCCTCCTTCTCTGTCTCTCTTTTTCCCTGGATATGTCTCTCTCTCGTGCTCTCTCTCTCTCTCTCTCTCAGTAGTGTAACTGATGTCTCATGTTGCTCTCTTAAGCCTTGTTGTCTTTCTCTGTGTCTCTCTCAGAGAAATGTCTAATTTCACCCAATGTTTCTCTCTCTCTCTCTCTCTCTCTCTCTCTCTCCTTTTCTCTCCTTAACTGTAACAATGCTTTACTGGAACAAATGTTAGATTATATTATTGCCAAAGCAGATATCACATGGGAAATGTAAGGTTAATAACGGGATAATATATTTAAGATCAGTTATGAAGAAAGAGTATGAAAAGATGTATTTATCGTCATCAGAGAGTAACGCGCTCTGTCTCTCTCCCTTTATCTCTCTCTGTTAGTGTGGTTCTTACTACCTGACTTGTACTATAGTGACTGAAGTGTATCATTTGAATGGTGTGTGTGTTTGCAGGAGCAGTTTAACAGGTATGAGAGAGCCATCTACGCTGTGCTGAGTGGAAACCTCCGACAGGTAACATCACCTCTGTGTAATGTCATCATTCCTTCTTGTTTATTTCATCTTTAACATGCTCTCTCTCTCTCTCTCTCTCTCTCAGTTTAATTCAACTCAGTAAGCTTTATTGATATGACCATGTACATTTACAATATTGCCAAAGCATCATAGGAATAAATGTCACAAATTAGCAAAATTGGGTATAACATTAAGTGTCAATATTGCCAATGGAGATTAGAGAAATTAACATTAATAACAATATTTTAAAATCTATTTTATTTATGTATTTGCTCTACGCCGTTAGAAAGTGCAGCTCTGTCTCCATCGCTGTTGTTGCGCATGCCTCGATGTTCAGTGTTTGTGTGAAGCTTAGGTCTTCACAGATCAGCACACTAGCCTTTGCCTGGAAGCTGCGAATCTCACTGTGTAGTTTAGACTATGAAATCGGAGAGTTCAGATCTGTACCAGGTTATCCTTTGGGGATGAGTGGGATGATTATTTCTCTATGGGACACTGAGTGATTGATCAACTGCAGGTTTCCTGAAGGATTATAATATCTGTGTGTTTTATGTTTCTGTTAAATTTACTGGTTTCACTTTTGAAGCCAAACAGTGAAGATGTAATGCCCTGAATGTTCCACATACAAATTGGTAAAGGTTTCAGTTACAAAAACAAGAAATTAAATCAGATTAAAGTACAAAGTGAAGATAAATCTATATGGATCAAGGGTATGTTTCAACAACCTATAGAAAAATATTTAGTTTAGTGTGTGTGTGTGTGTGTGTGTGTGTGTGTGTGTGTGTGTGTGGGTGTGTGTGTGTGTGTGCGTGTGTGTGTGCGCGTGCGCACGCATGCATGCATGCATGTTTGTTCGTTCCTAATGAACATGTCCAGCACTTAGCTCATCAGTCTGATGCATATGAGGCTGAGCAGGTGTTTGATTTCTCCCAGGTCCGCCAGACCAGAGCTGTCTGGTGTCTTCACTGCAGCAGCGTAGCTCTGCCACTGTGGCTGCTGGGTTTTTCCATTTGTGTCAGTTAGAATCACAGTATCTGTATTTGTTTGTGTTGTGTGTTGTTGTTGTGTTTATTGTTTGGGTTAGATGTCTCTGGCTGGGCGCTTGGTGGTCCTCCATGTGGGTTAGATGTCTCTGGCTGGGTGCTTGGTGGTCCTCCATGTGGGTTATGTCTCTGGCTGGGCGCTTGGTGGTCCTCCATGTGGGTTAGATGTCTCTGGCTGGGCGATTGGTGGTCCTCCATGTGGGTTAGATGTCTCTGGCTGGGGGCATGGTGGCCCTCCATGTGGGTTAGATGTCTCTGGCTGGGCGCTTGGTGGTCCTCCATGTGAGTTAGATGTCTCTGGCTGGGCGCTTGGTGGTCCTCCATGTGGGTTAGATGTCTCTGGCTGGGCGCTTGGTGGTCCTC
>CM074962.1:1978841-1990563 GCA_037577455.1 Pangasius macronema
CCTCCATGTGGGTTAGATGTCTCTGGCTGGGGGCTTGGTGGTCCTCCATGTGGGTTAGATGTCTCTGGCTGGGCGCTTGGTGGTCCTCCATGTGGGTTAGATGTCTCTGGCTGGGCGCTTGGTGGTCCTTGATGTGGGCTTAGTGTCACTAGTTGTGCGCTTGGCGGTTGTCGTTGCTGCACGCTTGGCTGTCCTCGCTGTGCTCTTGGTGGCACTGGCTGTGGCTTTTCTCTTCAAATTGGGGTGACTGCTGACTGGTTTGGAGGCTCTGTAGCTGCTCACTCAGCTTGTCTATTGTCTGGTCTTGTTGAAGGTCTTGTGTTTCTTCTCTCTGCCCCTCCTCCTCCTCCTCCTCCCTGTGTGTCCCTCTCCTGCCCCTCTCACCCTCTTCCTTACTGTATTTCTCTCTCAGGGCTTTTAAGGTTTTAAAGTCATCTGGAACAGAGCTGAGCCTGGCAGCGTTACCCTGGAACATGATTGTTCCATTGTGGTAGATATTTACAGTCAGAGCATTGCTGTGATCGCCATTTCCCTTTATTACCATCTGTCTGCCTTTCGATATGTTCCTTGTTGTACAGTGTTTGTAGTGGGTACGGATAACCTCGTGCCAAGCGTCAGTGTGTTCTGTATAGAACAGGAGATCTGTGACTTCTGTTTGAGAGAAATCTGCAATGAGACTTTCTGGATGTTCTCTCAGGAACCTGTCTTTGAAAGCTTTCTTAGACTTAGACTTCTTAGACAGCAGTTCTTTTGGGTAGGGTATGGCAAGAGAGAGGAGTTTTCTCGCTGTTGCATCATCCATGGTTCACACTCGGTTTCAAGCCGTATAAGCTGAGAAGCTGAACTTATTCTATAAAATGTTCTACAAGATGGAGGTTCTTACCTCAGTATTAACCACACGTGGATTGCATAAGAGTTGTCCTTGAAGTCATCAATCATTTGTTGTTGTTTTTTTTTTGTAATCAGTATTGAATCTGTCCTTAGTTTAGCCGCTCGTGCTCCACTTCTGTTAGACGTTGATAAGTCCAAAAAGATTTTTAACGTTTCTTCTTGAAGTGAACGTTTCTTCTTGAGTAGATAATCCCTTGGTTTATCTTCTTCTGGTAAGAATGTTTTTCACTGCTTTACATCTCTCTCTCTCTCTCTCTCTCTCTCTCTCTCTCTCTCTCTCTCTCTCTCTCCCCCCCCTGTGTTCATGTAGTTGTTGCCAGTGTGTGAGTCATGGGAGGATACAGTGTGGGCGTATTTCCGCGTGCTTGTGGACTCATTGCTAGAGCAGGAGCTGCGTTCCTCAGGGCTGAGTCATGAGGAGCTGGAGGAGCTGCCCAGAGAATACCTGGAGGCCAGGTGAGCACTCGCATACACCACTCACTCACTGGCAGAGTAATCACGTTCAAACTGGGGGAAATTATTTTAAGGAAACGCTTGTGATTGGCTGGTAGAGAACAAACTGCTGATTTTAAGATTTACCTTTAGCACGTATGTGTTTTTGTCCCCATGCTGCACCTGGAAATGATGCTTTTCTCCCTTTTCAGTTAACTGATCAGCATCGTTTACTGACATGCGCTGAGTCACTGTTTTTGAACGAGTCACTAGATGAACGAATCTGTATCATTCACCAGTGTGCTGAGTCACTCGTTTGGAACGACTCGACAAATTGAATCAGTATCATTCCCTGACATGCACTTAGTCTCTCTCCCTTTGTTTTTTTTTTGTTTTTTTTTTTTAAGAGTCACTAGATGAATGAATCAGTATCATTCCCTGACATGCACGGAGTCGTTCGTTTTGAACAAGTCTTTAGACACACACTAGGGTCCTTTTTGGATTTTGTTGTTTGCAGCGTTAGCGCATCTGTACTATATCTACTATATTTAACCCAGTTCTCTTTTTTTTTTTTCCTCTTTGAGTTGGACGATGGAAAGAGTATTTGAAGAGCTGCAAGCAACCGAGTCAAAGGTCAGTCTCGCAGTCGATTTATTCTCAAGCTTTTTTCGTGTGTGTGTGTGTGTGATCGCTAATATTTAATGTCTGTGTTATTGACAGAGAGTTCTGGAAGCAACCAAGGAGCACTATCACATTATTCAGAAGTTCGTCATCCTTGGAGACCTGGACGGTAATAATGCTAGATTGGTGCAGTTTGTGTGTACAGACTAGTGTTAAGGCACATTTTGAGTGTGTGTGTGTGTGTGTGTGTGTGTGTGTGTGTGTGTGTGTGTGTGTGTGTGTGTGTGTGTTGCAGGTCTTCTGGAAGAGTTTGGTGATTGGTTAGGAAGGACACCACCATTACCGGCTCATCTCCTGCGCTTCATGACTCACCTGGTGCTGTTCTATCGCAGTCTGGGCATGCAGCTGAAGGTATACACACACACACACACACACACACACACACACACACACACACACACACACACACACACACAATCATCTGAATTGTGAAAGTTGTATTTGCAACTGCATATGTGAATCTTCTTGTGTTCTGTTCTCCCTGAGTCACGTGAATCATTTCAGTCAAGAAAAAGATTTGATTCTTTTGGTGGGAAAAATGATTCTTTATCTAAACACGCAGTCATGCAGTTGTGTTATAAAATAGCACCCGATATTAGTGGTGTTCTCCCCCGTTGCTGTTTTTTGTCTGCCATGAATGTAAACATGATCAAACTACACAACTGGGAAAACTGAATCTTAATGAATCATTTCACCAAACTGACTCAAATGAGTCGTTCAAATGATTTAAAAGGATTAATTTTGGCAAGTATTATCATAAGTCATATCCCAGCCAATTCATCCCTTTTCCAGCTGTAATGTGTGTGTGTGTGTGTGTGTGTGTGTGTGTGTGTGTGTGTAGGAGGAGGTGTGTGTGGATGTGCTGAAAGCCTACATCTCTCTGCTGGTGAAGGAGAAGCAGGCGGAGCTCATAGCGTTCTACGTCAGTCACCTGCCGCCGGACGTGGGCGTGACTCAGTACGCTCGCTTCCTGGAGGAAGTGACAGAGACCGAACAGCGCAGACGCTGCCTGGAGCTCGCAGGGCAAGCAGGTGAGGAGAGACCCCACATCTGTCCGTCCATCCGTCCGTCCATCTGTCCATTCGTCCATCCATTCGACCATCTGTCCTTCCATCCTCCTCCTCATTCATCCATCTGTCTTTCCATTGATCCACCCATCCATCCGTCTGTCCTTTAGTCTGTCTGTCTGTCTGTCTGTCTGTCCTTCCATCCATCCATTCATCCATCCATCCATTCATTCATTCGTCCAGCCATCTGGCTTTCTTTTCGCTCATTTCCACTTATCCTCTGCTCTGTCCATCCTTTCATTCATCCGTCTGTTTCTTCTTTTGCTCATCTGTCCTTTCACTTATCCACTCTTTTGTTCCTTTCACTTGTCTATCTGTCCATCCTTTTACTAATCATTCGGCTTGTTCTTTTCGTCCTCCATCAGTCCATCCTTTAACTCACCCATCCATACTTTTCTGTCTGTCCCTCCTTTTACTCATCTGTTTGACCTGTTCTTGTCCTCCTCAGTCAGTCCAGTCTTTCACTCACCCATCCATCCATCCATCGGTCCTTTGGCTCATCCACATATCCTTCTACTCGCCCTTCTGTTCATCCATTCTTCTGCTCACTCATCCATTCATTCTTAAATTATTCTGTTTATATCTTTTCCTTGCTCCATCTATCGTTCATCTGCCGTTCTCTTTATCCATTTTTATACACGTACACTTACCTTCTGCTCTTTGATCAGTTCTTCTATAAATCGTGTGTGTGTGTGTGTGTGTGTTTCAGGTCTGGACGTTGCGGCAGTCACTAAGACGGTGGTGGAGACGGTGCGAGAGAGAGACGGAGAGGAGTTCGCCCACCATGACCTCACTCCTGCGCTGGACACGGGCACTACAGCGGTACGACTCACGTCACGTCACGTCACGTCACAGATACTGTAGCTCACCTTCATAGCGTCATAGGGAATCATAATTCACACGTGAAATTTCCTCATCATTTTCATTTGAGGATCTCCAATGAGACATGACGCGATATGATTGGCTAGTATTATGTTTGCCCCGCCCACATGTACATGATGACATCGAAAATAATTTTATAGACTTTATAGTACATTCCAGGAAAAAAGAAGAACGTGTCATTTAGTCGATGCGACTCTGTCTCACTGCGCTGAACAGGAAGATCGTCAGAAGATCGACGTGGTTGATTGGCTGGTGTTTGACCCCGCCCAGCGTGCTGAGGCCTTGAAGCAGAGCAACGCCATCATGAGGAAGTTCCTGGGTGCGTCAATCATTTTTCACAGCGAAAAGGAAATTAGGAAATTAAATATAAACTTATCCAAAATATCTTACTCTGCATCCTGCCTTGTCCTCGTACTTCCTCTCTTCACCGGTTCACGTCTTTTTTTTTCCTTCTTTCCTTCCAGCCTCCAAGAAGCACGACGCTGCTAAGCTGGTCTTCGCCAAAGTTCCAGAAGATTCCATGCGGGAAATTTACCGGCAGTGGGAGGAGCAGGGAATGAACACGCCGCTGCCTGCCGAGGAAGAGAACGCCATCCGAGAACACCTCTGTATCCGAGCCTACCTGGTGAGAAAGCACTGACACTGGAGACTCCTTCCAAAAACGTTAAATAAGCATCTTCACCGTATCAGCAATTGCACGCGTTTCTTAACCCTGTAAAGGTCAGTCTGCCTCAGCTGTTACTATAGCAACCATAACGCATCAATATAAAGCTGCGGTGCTGTCAGAGCAGCTGTTAGAGAAAATAAATCAACGCCTCCTGACCAATCAGAATCCAGAATTCAGCAGCGTCGTGGTATCAGATGGAAATAGCAAAACTTACGACGTGCTATATTTGAATGTCACAAATGTAACGGTGAGCTGCGCTCAGAGTGCATTATGGGTAATACCCTGCCGAGAATGCTCACAATTAAACTCANAGAACACCTCTGTATCCGAGCCTACCTGGTGAGAAAGCACTGACACTGGAGACTCCTTCCAAAAACGTTAAATAAGCGTCTTCACAAATGTAACGGTGAGCTGCGCTCAGAGTGCATTATGGGTAATACCCTGCCGAGAATGCTCACAATTAAACTCACTGTGAAGCCATCTTAACTTTTTAGAATGGATTCCATGCTGTAGTGTTTGAGATGTTTCTTAAAATGGCTGCCGTTCCTGTGCATTTTATACAAGACACCTGAAGTGTGTGTGTGTGTGTGTGTGTGTGTGTGTGTGTGAGAACAGGAAGCTCATGAAGCCTTTAATGAGTGGTTCAGACACATGAACTCGCCCCCCGTGAAGCCCACCCTGCCCACCCAGGCCAAGTTCACAGAGACCGTCGCCTACGAGATGAAGGAGAAAGAGTACAAGGTGCTGACCTAGTGTACACACGCGCACACACACACACACACACACACACACACACACACACAAGTAGAAATGTCATGTAGGTTTAAGACACATACTGTCTATAGTTTAAATCTGCTTTGTAGATATTGGGGTTGTAAAAAGGAAAGAATACTCTGTGTGTGTGGGTGTGTGTGGGTGTGTATAAAACGTGTGTAATGTATTGGTGTGTCTATGGGCTTTTATCTGTCTATCTCTGTCTCTCTCTTTGGGTGTGGGTGGGTGGGTTTGTGTGTGTGTGGGTGTGTGTGTGTAGATAGAGTATGAGAACTGGCAGGGGCGGCTGGACGCTCTGACTGAGGAGGTGAAGGAGAGGATCTACAACGTGCTGCTGTTTGTGGACGGAGGCTGGATGGTGGATGTCAGAGAGGTAACTAACACACACACACACACACACACACACACACACACACACACACACACACACACAGTTACAGTGAAAAGGGGGTGGCCTGTGTACCAGTCAGCCTCCGTGACCATCTTTGCTGATTAGGGCTGCTGACCTGAACTAATGAAAACAACATTCGCTCTGTTTCTGTCTTTGCCAGATTTAGTTTGATTTTTTTATGGAAGATAAACTTTAAAAACCTTTTGCTACAGTTTAACCCATGAAACTAGCTGCGGTAGCTGCCATGGTGTTAAATTATAAACAGATGAATATTGCTCTCTCAGATAAATATTACTGCTCTCTCTTTCATGCCGTCATTATAACGTGATGCAGTGAATACTGACGGTCTGCGGGATTTTATAGAAATTCATAAATGTGCATAAACGTCTTTATAAGAAAGAAGAGCGATTAGTGGATTAAATGTGTGTCTTTCTGTCTCTGTGTTTTTATTTTCGCCGTGTTCGGTTCAGGATGCGGAGGTGGACTCGGAGCGCTCCATTCAGATGGCTCTGCTCCGGCGCTTGTGTTTGCCCATGATGACGTTCCTGCTGCTGACGGTGCTGCAGAGAACCGAGCGTCACCAGGAGAGCCTTCGCCTCGCTGACGTCATCGCCTCCGACCAGCACCGGCTGTACGAGGTCAGACTCCTGCACTGTTACTCACACATACACACACCTTTCTCTGTGTGAGGAAGCGTTCCATGTCTGACCGTGTGTGTGTGTGTGTGTGTGTGTGTGTAGGTGTTCTCTAAAGACGAGCTGCAGAAGTTTCTTCAGAAGATGAGGGAGTCGTCCCTGCTGTTATTGGACAAAGGGCTCGATCCTCTCGGCTATGAGCTCCAGTCCTAGATAAAATATTCTGATGTTTGTTTGTTTTTTTCTATTTTGTACTTGAATAAAGGTGTGTGAGCTTCGTGAGACCTGTGAAATTGTGTGTGTTTGTATTTCTCCTGAAACCCTAACTGCAACTCAAAAATTGCTATATTTTATATGTATTTTATTATTATAGCTGCTATAACGTAAGTGAGGACAGGAACTTACTTCTAATTGACAAATGCTGCTGTAGGCATTAATTAACTCCGTATCATTTCCATAATTCAGAGTTTTGGGGAAGTTTTAAACCGCAGCGCTGTTGAAATCCGGATTCTGATTGGTCAGAAGGTTTAGAGAAGATTAATTTTCTCTGAAGTAGTGCAGCTGCAAATCACAGGTTAATATTAACGCGCTCGTTCTAATACGTTACGGTTTCTATAGTAACAGCTCATAGTCTGGCCGACTTTCCACATAAAAATAAAAATGTTTGTGACATTTAAGGAAGGAGTCTCCAGTGTCAGTGCTTTGTAACAGTCAGAAGTAAAGCTGTAAGTTTTCCCTCATCTTCAGGACAGAGGATTTGGTAAGACGACAAGCTGTGATTTTTTTTCTTTCCCTCTCTCTCTATTATTTACTTCAGTAGAGAGAATAAAGAGAGGCTGGTGAGGGGAAGACTGTTTATTCGACGATATTGCATTCACTGTTGTCCTTGATTGAAGAAAGTGTCTGCAAGGTGTCGTAAGTAACACTGATAGTTATGATTAAAAAGTATGACGTACTGTAATATAAATAAAAATGGTAAATGTTGGTAAATTGCTGTGGTGTGAGAGGAATAACACACTTGGGGACCTGCTGTTAGAGGGAAATAATCAGCTTCTGGCTGGTAACAGGAGCAGCACATCATCACTCCACCCTGCTCCTTATTAACTCCTTATTAAAAACTACACTTTTATAAATACAAAAATGAATTGGAGATTAATTGAGATGATCTAAACCAGGGTTCTCAAACTATGAATATATTCCGTCCACACGCTTCTCCCAACGAATTGGTTTTATGGGTTTTTTTTTCAACTTACAGAACTTTACATTTAGAAAGAAATATTTGCTTTAAAACACACTCGACTGGAAACCGTTTAAACCGCTTCACTGAGTTATATTATCTATAGCTACAGTAGCTATTAGTGCCACTAGGTGGCGCAGCATTATGACGTGGCAGCGACCGTTCAGCTACTCAGAAAGAAAAGCTGCTTTGTTTGTGTTTTTTTTAAACCACGCCCTCTTCGAGTCTGCTGCGCTGTGATTGGTCAACCTGATTCCTTCGCCCTTTCCTCTGTGGCCGCGCTCCAATCCGCGTGCGTGTGTTCTAAGTAGAGAGCTGAGCTCGCGCCTGGAAGCCGTTAGCGATGTGTTCTAAACCGTTATTCAGGGGAGTGATTTCCGGTTGTGACGTCATTAAAATAAACATAAATTAATAAAACTTGCCACTAAAACTTACTGTGAAAATAAGTGTTTTATTTATTTATTTATTTATTTATTTGTGTTATTTATTTATTTATTTATTTACTTATTTAATTGTGTTATTTATTTATTTAATCTATTTAATTTACGCTTTATGTATTTATTTGTTTGTTTGTTTGTTTGTTATATTCTTTTTTTTATCCGTTTTTTTTCTGTTTATAACGTCATTAAATACAAATGGAGACTTTCACGGGGAGGATTTTTTTTAAGTATGAAATAACAAAAATATATAGTTATATTTTTATTATATTTATTAAATAAATATCGTAATGAAATGTTTTAATGAAGTGTTTCATTCATTTAAAATTTATTAGTTTATAGATATTTTAATTTTACTTTGATTCTTGATTATTCAGTTTGACGTCATTAATAAATAAAAATGAATCAAACGCTAATATAAATGACTGTGGAAATAAGTTATAAATATATTTATTCAGTAAAATAATAATGAATTCATTTTAATGAAGTATTTAATTCATTCACAGTTTATTGGTTAGTTATAGATATTTAAATTTTATATGTATTTATTTGTTATATTTTTTTTTACATTGTAGAGCTCCAACAACAAAGCAGTCAGTTTAAAAAAATACATAAATATAAAAAATAATAAAATACAAAGTCAAAATATAAAATACAGTGTAAGGTATCAGGCATATTGTGTGTATTATAAAAAAAATATATAAATAAAAAACAGTTTTTAACCATGGCAACGAGCATAAATAACAGTTTCATAAAGTTTTATTCTTCTAGAGAAAAAAATGTATATAATATAATCACAACATAATCAACAGAGATAAACGTCTTTGCTGTAACCATGGCAACTGTTTTGTTTATAACACTAGGCTTGCTAGCGTGTTGTAGTGCACTCGGTGTGGATTGGCACGGAGCCCTTGTTGCGCGGCGTCGCGTTTAAGTGACGTCACAGGCGCGCGTCCAGGAGATGCAGAAGAAGGGTGAGAAATGTTTGAGCAGTGATTGAGCCCCATTCTGCGATGACGCGCGCGTCGTTGAACTTCACTGTCTCCTCGGTGACTTCCGGAAGGTGAGTTCTTGTTTCCTCTTTTAGCCCTGAGTAGAAAGTGAAACATGCCTCCGAGGCTGGGGAAGCTCTTCTCCAACAGCCGGATAGTGGCAGGACTGCTGGTCAACCTGCTCTCCTCCATCTGCATCGTCTTCATGAATAAATGGATCTACGTGCACTACGGCTTCCCCAACATGACCCTGACCCTGGTGCACTTCGTGGTCACCTGGCTCGGGCTCTTCGTCTGCCAGAAGATGAACATTTTCTCTCCGAAGAGGCTGAGAGCTTCCAGCATCTTGCTCCTGGCGCTGAGCTTCTGTGGCTTCGTGGCTTTCACCAACCTGTCTCTGCAGAACAACACCATCGGGACGTACCAGCTGGCCAAAGCCATGACCACCCCGGTCATCATCCTCATCCAGACCACCTTCTACAAGAAGAGCTTCTCCACCAAGATCAAACTCACTCTGGTGAGACACGTCACAACACAACACAGAGCGTCACGTCACAACACAGAGCATAACGTCAAAACAGAACATAGAACGTCACGTCACGACACAGGGCACCACGTCACAACACAGAGCACAGTGTCATGTTTCGACGCGGAGCGTCACGTCATAACACAAAGCATTACATCACAACACAGAGCATCAAGTCACGTCACGACACAGAGCATCAAGTCACAACACAGAGCACAGTGTCATCTCTCGACGCGTCACGTCACGACACAGCATCACGACACAGCATCACGACACAGTGTGTCCTGTGATGACACAGAGCATGACATCAAGACAGAACACAGAGCGTCACGACACAGAGCATCACAGCACAGGGCACAGTGTCGCATCATGACACAGCATCACGTCACGACACAGTGCGTCACGTCACAACACAGACCGTCACGACACGACACAGACCGTCACGACACGACACAGAGCGTCACGTCACATTCAATTCAGTTCAATTGAGTTGTATTTGCATAGCGCTCATGTAATGTCTCATGTAACGTTGCATCATATCACAGACTCCGTGATCACATTAAAGGAGGAGTTTGGCCAGGATGCTGAGCCTCATGTCCCCTCACACACTCCGTGTAATCAGTCTCCTGAGGCATGAGTTCTCTGTCTCCAGTTTGCTTCTGTACTTTTATATTCGATCCCCAAAGCTAATGTAGCTAACAAGTAAGGGAAGCCTATGGCCTCCAGTTCAACAGCATGCATCACACATGTGCACAGTCGGCTTTGTGAAGATGTTCACGATGTACAAAATTCCCGGCTCAGGTATTGAATTCATGCCGCTTGACCCTGAGCTCCATCCTGAGCTCCATCCTGAGCTCCATCCTGAGCTCCATCCTGAGCTCCATCCTGAGCTCACGTTTCTGTCTGTGTGTTGTTTCACGTTCTCTGCGTGGCTGTGTAGGCTTTCTCCGGGTTCTCCGGTTTCCTCCCACTTCCCAGAAACATGCCAGTAGGAGGACTGGTGACTTCAGATTACCCCTAGCTGTGTGTGTGTGTGTGTGTGTGTGTGTGTGTGTGTGTGTGTGTGTGTAGAGATAAACTGGCTTCTCATCCAGTGTTCCCGGGATAAACTCGGGATTCACCTCATCCCTGATCAGGCTAAAGCGATAAAGCTCACGCACCTTAATGCAGTCATTTAAAAAAGTTTATTAATCAGATTATGACTTGAATACATGTTTGTGCTCCAGTCTGCGCTTTTGCATTGTTTTTATTGTATTTTTGATGAATTAAGAAGAATTGTAATTAATTAATTTATTTATTTTTGGCTCTGTAAGGTCCCGATCACGTTAGGGGTCGTCCTGAACTCCTACTACGATGTGAAGTTTAACGTGTTGGGGATCGTCTTCGCTACGCTGGGGGTCCTGGTCACCTCTCTGTACCAAGTGGTAAGACGTTTCTGATTGGTCAGAAACTGTTGTTTCTATAAAGTAGTGCAGCTGCAAATCTCGCTCTAATATGTTACCGTTTCTATAGTAACAGCTCATTCACAGGGGCTCGTACATCGGAACACATGATTGTATCATTTTAACATTTTTGGAAGGAGTCTCCAGTGTCAGGGCTCAGGGGTAAAGCTGTAACTCGAAGTTTTCCGACGTCTTCAGGATAGAGAAGTTTACGCTTTGTGCTGTTTTTGATTTATTAACTTAAAGAGAGAGGAAAGAAAAGAGACTGATGAGGGAACGAATGTTTATGGCTGCTATAGTGTAAGCGAGAACAGGAACGAACTTGAATGTAATTATAAATGGATAAAAAGTCCAACAGTATCTTTTTTTCTTTTTTTTTAAAAAAAAAAAAAAGTCTTGTCGATTTTTCTTTTATAGAACGTCGCTGTCTGTCTTCAAACAAACCAGTGAGAGATACTTATATAAAAAAAAAAAAGTTTTAGATAAAAGCTAGACATCAATGCGGTGTTGATGTAAAATGGAAAAACTGACATTATGGTCAGTGTTTAAATGTGAGATAATTAATGGTGGGTCTGTGGTTGTGTGTGTGTGTGTGTGTGTGTGTGTGTGTGTGTGTGTGTGTGTGTGTGTGTTCCAGTGGGTCGGAGCGAAGCAGCACGAGCTGCAGG
>CM074962.1:2006039-2023421 GCA_037577455.1 Pangasius macronema
TACGACGTGCATCACGGTCTGTAGGTTCTGTACGACGTGCATCACGGTCTGTAGGTTCTCTACGACGTGCATCACGGTCTGTAGGTTCTCTAACGATACACTACATTGTATCACAAAATAAATGAATACTAAGGAAAGGTGTGTTTGTGTGTGTGTGTGTGTGTGTGTGATTTAGGTTATGTTCTACCTGGGCAAGTACATCATGAGCAAGGAGTTATACGACAAGCAGCAGCAGCACATCGTGCACTGTGGGAACGACGCTCTCGGTGCCGTGCTTGGAGTGGCCAGCTTCTCCGTCAAAGAACCACGGTGTGTATCTCTTTAAAATCACGCAGCAGCCGCTGAACAGCTGAAACAGCCGTATAAAGAAGCCATGACTTCTGGGAATGTAGGGCGGGGTTTACGATGCGACAGGTGTCCTTATTCTCTAATCCGTCTGAAAGCGAAACCTTTCACACAGTAACCATCGCATGTGTCCTCTCTTCTGAAGTAATTGTTCACGAAGCGGGGTTTGCCTTTAGAACATCTGCATCTAAATCTTTACAAGATGAGACACAAAAGTTGTACAGGATGTTATTTTTGAGTTCTTTGTCTTTCCAGAGCTTTGTTTGCAATGATTTCTAAAAATCTCATAGCAGTGAAAATTCCAGGTACAAACACTTACCTTTTTTTGCTGACCTCTTTATAAGATTTGTTTTTTAAATAAAAAAAACATAATCCAGAATTTTACTTAAAGTTTCAGTAATTTATTATGTGTCTGTTATTTTTTTTTATCCTTTCATAGAGTCTCAGTCAACATTTAGAGAATGTAGAGCTCTAAGTGACGCTGACCGAGGGCCAGAGGTAAATACATCCAACACTTTCCTTCACAGACTCGTCAGAGATCTTAAAACACCAACATTCATCACGTTTCAAAGCAAAGCCTTCTCCGTCTGCTAAAAGAAACGATCACAGATTTCAGCGACGAAGCAGCTTTAACTGAGATCTTTCTAAACTCTGCACAAATTAGGGATGCCGCAATAGTGCGACGAATCCGAGCGATTGCCTCGAACGCTTCCTCGGGCCGATCGTACCGCGTGTGCTAGCGCCTGGTGTTTCTTCACTTCCTGTTTACTGCTCGATGAAAAACTCAGGACTGCGGTTTCATCTTTTCCTGCCATTAAAATTATTAAATATAGACATTACAAAGAAAAAAAATTAAGCATGGACCAGGGCTGAGCAGCACGGCAATATGATATCGGTATTGTGACACGGTTTTCTGTGATGTGATAGATCTTTTTATACCTTTTTAAAAAAAAATTTTTTTTTTTAAATTTTTAAAATAACAATTACAAGCCCTGGAAGCTGAATTAGTTTTGTTTTCTACTCTCTGAATCCGTCAAATTAATTTAAATAATTTATTTATTATTTTTATTTAACAAATTTTACATTATTGATTTTCATTCATTCATTTCTTGTATCAGTTTCTAAAGTTTTATTTTTAGACGAGTTTAAGAAAAAACGATCGTCCTGATGGCAGTTTGTCCGAAAAGCCGAATATCGTGATGGATATCGCGTATCGTAGAAATATCCTGAAATAACGTGACATGACACTCTCGTCTTCTCGAGCCACCCCTAGCATGGAAGGAAGTAGCAGAGACCGTTGCGTACGTAGCCAGCAGAGTCAGCTCAGTTTGCTAGTCTAATCTGAGAGCGAAGCTGAGCGCGTACCGTGTAAAGCGAACTTGTAGTACGAAGGGTTTATGGGCGTCACGTTCTGGCTGCTCATTTGGAATCGAACGCGGCTACTACACGCCCACAAGAGACGAGCTACAAGGGCGAACGTAGCGTTAAACTTAGCAGCGTGGCGAAATCTAAATGGTGTTTATGTGCCATAGGAGACAAACCCGCGATCATCTACCTCTACACAACAGCAACAGCGCAGGAGACGGCGGAGCAGTGATCCCGGTGGGCACACACACACACACACACACACACACACACACACACACACACACACACAAACAGAAAGCGTTAGATAAGACACAGATAGGAGTGGCACTTGCGTGTGTCCTGAAGCCAGGGCATGTCTCCAAGTCGAAGTCGAGATGATCAGGCGTCAGTGACTACATGCTAATCACAATCCAGTGAAGTTTCTAACCTGTGATCTTAACATCAGTGTCTGCTGTGCCTGATGAAGTGGTAAAGGACTGAAGTTAACGCTCATTCCGTCACCGTTCATCCGAAAAGGAAATGCATTTTGAAATGTTATACAATTCCCTAAGCGATTCATGTGATTAGTATTGTTCTAATTTTGATTTGTACATTTTATTACTATTATTATTTTTTTTAAATTCTGGTGTTTTAGTGGTTTTACTGAACTAAATGTTTTGGCTGTGAGTGTGTGATGATTAAACCACGCAGTTTGCATGGTGGTGTGAAGATTTCTTTACTCGTTAACTATAATAAACCTCATAGCTCGAGCTCAAAACTGGTACAATCGCTTTTGCTGACAAAAAATCGCACCTCTCAGGTCGTGAGGGATTAGGACGCGCAATCTGATGCAATTTAGTCCCATCGTGACAAAAAACAGAGCCGGATTAATATCCACACCTGAAACAAATGCAGGATTCCAACCAACATTTTTTTTTTGTTTTTTTTTTGGACACACCTGCGGTGGCGGTGTGTTTCTTAAACATGCTGTAATAAAAATGCTGACTGTGCGGTTTAGGTGCGTCCTGAACTGAAACGTAATCAGCGTTGTGTGACATGCTGTGAAGGAAGACTAGCGCTCCTGTGTTCAGTCATCTCGTGAGCCTGCCGCTGTTGTGTGACAGTGATGCGTGGGCAGCACGCGGCAGCGCTCATGACTGCTCTCTTTATCTCGGACCTAAAGAACAGGCACGTCTGGAGGCAGCAGCACAGAATGTACTCAGATGATTGTTTTTCTTTTTTTTCTTTTTTTTTTCCTCCCTTCAGCGACTGCTCCACATTTTTTTAAAGCTGTGAGCCCAAAGACAGACAAAGAATGTCTGTTTAATCAGACTAGTTTGGAAAAACATCTCGAGAATAGTTTACTGCTCCGAGCATTTGTGGCCAAGAGGTTGTGTAGCATACCAGGAAGCACAAACAGCTCAGACAAATAGTTTCAAAATGAAAGAAATGAAATTATTGGTTTATATCAAGACCATTTTGATTTGTTTGCTTGTCTTCTTTCAGTGAATCTCAGCGAGTCGGAGGAATCCGGCGAGCCTCGGAAGAGGCACAAGTCCGACAGCATCTCCCTGACGTTTGACGACAGCCTGTCATGGTGTGTGATCGGAGGCCTGCGCAGAGAGAGAGGCAGCAGCGAGTCTTCAGTGTCGCACAGCAACTCGGTTAGTTCGTCACCACGCACTCGTCCTACGTAAGCTAATAACGTACGCAGAGCCGGTCAATACAAAGGAGTGAAACAATTAAAGGCATGCTGTAATAAGAAATTAATCACAGATAAGGTAGTGTGATGAAGCAGAGTTACTGCTGCCACCTCGCAGTTGATTATTTACCCATAATGACACGCCCCCAGATAAAGTGCTTTATTCCTCTCATACCACAGCAGTTTCTCCAACAAGTGCAATTTTTACTGATTAAAGAACATCATACTTTTTAATCTGTTTTTATCCGCTCGTCTTGTTATTGGAAATGTGAAGCTCTATCTTACAGCTCTATCTCCGACCTTTACAAAGCGCTGACGCTGGAGACTCCTTCCGTAAACGTTCGATAAACTCCTTGACGATTACACACGTCACACAAGTCCCCGTGAATGAGCTGTTGCTATAGAAACGAAGTATTTAGAGCGGCTTGCGATTTGACTTACGGTGTACACTACTGCCGAGCCGTGCTGTTATTAAAAAAATAAATAAACATTAATCAGCACCTTCTGACCAATCAGAGATCTGGATCATATCGTTGTGTTGCCCAGCTCTAGTGCAGAGTGAAAGAAAAAGGCTGCGTATTTTAAAGTGTTAGTGATAAACTTTGTTTATAATATAAACAAACACACCCTCCAGTATTCCTCCATTTTATCTCCATTGTTTTTTTTCCCCTGAAGCATGACTGACCTGTCTGTCTCTCTGTTCTGCAGGACGTAGGTAGATCTCACAGTGACGAGAGTGATGAGAGTGACGATTCTGACTCTGATAACTTCAGTGTGGAGTTTGAGGTGGAGTCTATCGATTCAGACGCCTACAGCGAGAACGATGAAGACTCCGTACCGGGAGAGGATGAGGTCTCGACTCTATTCTGTGACAGAGCTGCTCTTGTTTAAAAAAAAAAAAAAAGACCACCACTTTTAGCACTTTATAAATAAACTTCTGCTTCTAAAACGTGTTTCTGATGTGAGAATGGTATTCCAAAGCACACAGCTCCCCCTTGTGGTCATTGGTTGTAAGTTCAAGCAGGAACTGTGGTCTGTACCCACTGTCAGTTGTTGTTAAAGTTGTGAAAGTTTATTCTTACATTTTCTTTATAGGTGTATGAAGTTACAATCATTGCAGAGGATGAGGACTCTTTTGATGAAGATACGGAGATCACTGAGGAGGTATGTGGTGTTGTTTTTTTCTTGTCTTTCTGACATTCATTTCCTTTTTGGTTACATATTTTTGGATAAATTGCATTTATAACATGTAGCCTCTTTGACTATTGTATTTGATTGAAGGCTTAAGCCCCGCCCACTTCACATTATCAAGTCATGTTATGTAATCCTTGAAAATCTGGTTTCCTGATGTGTGTGAATGTTTGTGTCGCTGTAATAATCGTATCGCTTTGACAACCACTGTTAAGATTTTAGAAAGGAAACTTCCTTTTTAAACCTTTATTAAGTATGCAAATTCATATATATATTCAGATGTATTTAAAGAAATCGTCTGCTGCTGAAATATGACTAATCCAGCAGAAATTCCCGAACCTTTAGCGTTTTAAATACACTTGAATTAAAACGTTTAACTAGCTACATGTGTGTTGTAAGCCCAAACCTTTACTTAAGACACACTTCTTTAAACCGGAAGACCTACAATCGCGTGTCATTTTTACTGGTCACACAGCGCGTACGCTTCCTCAGGACTACTGGAAATGTGCCGAGTGTGACGAGCTGAACCCTCCACTCCCTCGCCACTGCAAAAGCTGCTGGAAGGTCCGTCCGGGATGGCTTCCCGAGACTTGCTGTGCGTCCGAGAACCCCAGCGACGACACGCAAACCGACACCACCTGCATCAACACCGACCTCGAAGCCAAAGCACCGTGCGCCGAATCTCCCACTCCGACCCTCGACCCCGACGAAGGCATGGACGTCCCGGACGGCAAGAGCTCGCGCTCGCAGAGTACTTCCTGCTCCGACTCGCAGGGCTCGTCTCTGTGCACCTCGCAGCCCTCCACCTCCTCCAGCCAGGAGGAAACGCCTGAGCTGGAGCGCACCACCAGCTTAAACAGCACGGAGTCGTGCCTGCCGGCGACCTGCCTGGAGCCCTGCGTCATCTGCCAGAGCAGACCCAAGAACGGCTGCATCGTCCACGGACGCACCGGACACCTCATGGCCTGCTACACCTGCGCCAAGAAGCTTAAAAAGCGCAACAAGCTCTGCCCCGTGTGCAGGGAGCCCATTCAGTCCGTCGTCCTCACCTACGTCAGCTGAGGGGGAAACGGCTACACGCGCTGTTGGTTTACCTCATCGTTCCTTAGTTCTTAGGAAGAAACCGCACGTTCAAGTGCCGCGATACCCTACGCTCACCCTAGCAAGAGACAACGCGACCGTTTGTTTCCATGTGTGCGATCCCCGACTTCAGTGACATTTAAATTGAGATTCTTTTTCCCAGTCATGTGCTGTAATGTGACGACCGTGAACCGCTGTCTCGACAGATTCCTGTGGCACGTTTCTTTTCCGAAGTTCCTTCACCTTCGGTTCTTAATTGCGAGTAGTTCTCGTGCACTGTTTGACGCGCAAAAAATGTAAGAAAAGCTTATAAACGTGGTTTCAATTTGTTGTTAAATGTGTATAGGGATGTTACGAATCTGAGAATGAAACCGAGCACATAACATGTAAAACAAATAACCAAAGTTCACACTGACTGGTTATTTTTATTTTTTAATTTTTGTTTTTACTAAATAGCTTGAGAAGCAATATATATATAGTCATTTATCAGAACAGAAACGGTAGAAATATCCGGATTTGTCTGTTGCTAGCGTGAACGCAGGGTTACACATTAAATATGCTGAATTAAAGAGAGCAAAAATAGATTTTTTTTTTGTTTCATGATGAAAAAAATGGTAGTATTGTTTACAAATGATCTATTTAAAAATAAAGTTTAACCTCATATCGAAAATGTGTAGCGATGCAATATAAATACTCCTGTTATGACTCCTCATATGCAAATTAAACACATCCTTCATGTTTTGGCAAGTAATCACACTGGTGAGATAAAAAAAAATGATAATAATTTCACTCTTAGCTCATCCTGGTCCACTGTGAGAACGTTGTTTAGAAAAATTAACATTATTAAGTCAGCAGAGCATCCAGCAGCTTGTGCTACTATACACACAAGTCAGCATTTTTACAACGTTTATTGCTTCACCTCTGGCCAGGTGACTCTAAATCTCCCATAGATTTCTCTCGTACGTAAACTCGTTTCGAATTTGTGCTCAAATCTGTGATGCTTGCGTGTTTTTTTTTTTTTAATCGACACTACGTTGATTAAAAAGCCTAGCGTTATTTTTTTCCCCCCCTTTTATCTATTTTTCAGCAAATGTGTATAGGTTAAATGTAAAAGTATAATATTTTTCTTTTTTTGAACAGCTTTCTATTTATAAAATTAATAAATAAATAAGTGTAAATTGTTATTTATGATCATTTGACACACGTGTGCTAGATTTTTCCTATTTGGGGAGTTTGGAGATGTTTTGGTGATGTGGGTTAAAGCAGATTGATGATTTTTTTTGACCTAATTCTCACAGTGCTGTATGAAGTTGGTGTAACAGATCGTTTATATGAACAAGTTTAGGGGTGTATCGTTTGTTCGAGTGTTTATTTTTACTTGCGTTATGCCAATACTGACAATTGTATATATATTTTTAATTTATATTAGGTAAATATGGAACAGTGTTGAATTGTATTATTTTTGGATGCTCTAAAATATTTTGGAATTTGAAGTTCTCTCATTTTCACTAGAATGTGTGGTGTAATAAAGGATTAATGATTATATATTCAACTCTGTTCAGTTTTTATTTATCTATCTATCTATTTATCAGTTTAGCACTTTTTACAGCAGACATGGTCACAAAGCAGCTTTACAGACGTCCAGTTAAAGATTTTAATTTATTTTTAAAAGCGAGTCAGAGGCAACGGTGGTGAGGGAAAACTCCCTGAGACGACATGAGGAAGAAACCTTGAGAGGAACCAGACTCAGAAGGGAACCTCATCCTCATCTGGGTGACACCGGATACTGCGCTCTATAAATCATTACTCTTCTATAACCGTGTACTACAGAGTTAAACAGTGCTGTGTTTTAAACGATCGTGAGTACAAGAATCTGAGTTATTACTGATGTCAGTAGAGTTTTAGCTTTAAGTCAGTAGAAGTCAAAGTGAGGTTCTCCATTGTGGAATCTTTTTCTTTTTTTTTTCTTCAGCTATATTGTCTCTATCCATTTTCTCTCTCTCTCTCTTTCTCCCTCCCCCAATTTTGTTTTTAAGCATCCAGTAATTCATATGCTTATACATATGCAGTTTGTCATTACACTGCTCCAGCTTCTCTGCAAATACATCTTCACGTGAGTGAGAGAGGAGTGAACTACGAAGAAGAGGAGTCTCCAACGATTCGCTTAGGTGATCAAGCCATTTATTCCAGAGACATGTCCTGGCCTGTTCTGTGTATACGGTCTACTTGATGGATGGAAACCTGTTCATCCCAACACATTTGAAGTTACTGTTAAAGAGCGATGTTACTTGAATGAAATCGTTGAAAAATACGACAATGCTGAATTGATGCTTTAATTTTGTGGATAATTAGGGGCCTAAACGTTGATCCATGTCTTCAGTACAGATCCAGAGTCTTGTAGAATCAGACAAAGTGCTCCTTTTAGCTTGTGGTGGACTTAACACCTTACTAACACACTGTATGTTGCTTTTCCATGAATTCCTTGTGTCTAGCTTTGTTCAGCACACATCCATGCGATTGCTTCGGTACTGGTTTATTCACTGAAGACACAATCATTTATTATTAATTATTATTTTTGGTACAAATGGCATTTTTCAAAAGCTGGGGAAATAAGGTGTATATAATACAATAGGTTATAATACTGTATAATACCTTAGTTCATGGCTACTTAACAGTACAGCAGGTCTGAAGCTGTTCAGTTTTTAGTGTTTGGAATGTAATAGCGATGCTTTTTAAATTCTGAACACAAAAACACACCAGAGCAAATAGGATTTATCCTTAGATCAGAAATTCTCACTTCTGGGTTTTAGAAAATGCATTTAAATATTTAAATATTATCCTTGAATAAAAATCATTTGAGTATTTATTTAATGTCAATATGACAAACTACATCACAAAGACACTATGTGGTATAAAATAAAGTGCCTGTGTGACGTAGTTCGTCATATTGACGTTAAATAAATACTCTTGTTCAGGAATAATATTTCATTTATTGCAAGTCAACAAAACACAGACATAATACAGATTTAAATTAAAAACATCATTCATAAAGTCAGAGAAATTTATTAACATTAAACACCACCTTAAAAACATGAAAAGTTTATATTTAAATATTTGTGATGTGTTTAGAGATTCTGTTAAGGGTAGACTGGGCTCTCTAACCCTAGCTGGCAGCCATTCCAAGAGAAGTACAACTCTCATGCCAAACATGGATAGACGGAGATCATTAGCAGTGTTTTATTTCTGTAAAGCTGCGAACACTGTTACAGGTAACAATTTTCGCGATATGTTTATGTAAACTTAAATTAACTTAAATATCTGGACTGGTTCAGGTTTGACACAGTGAGTTGGGACAGAGTGTGGAGAATCTTGTTTAAGCTGGGATGCTTGCCAAAATTCCTCACCCTACTGAAACAACTACATGAAGGCCAGAGGTGACAAGCGAAAGACAAAGGCAGTCCGTCTGAAATTTTGGCCATCCACAATAGCGTCAAGCAAGGCTCTGTGCTTTTCTCCATCTTCTTCAGCCTGATGCTCACAGAAGCCAAGGAGGACCTATCGGAGGGACTCTACATTAGATTCCAGCAGATGGCAGCATCTTCAAACTTTGCTGCCGCCTTGCACGAACCAAGACCTTCGAGGAGTTGACCCTGGAGTTCCACTTCACATATGACTGTGCTCTGTTTTTCTACAAACAGGAAGGTCTACAGACAATTGTCAACCACTTCCCCTAGGTAGCAGTGGCCTTGTATGACCATCAGCCTGAAGAAAATGGAAGTGATGTACACCTCCACATTTGGATTACATCCCTCCCCAGATTAATGTCATTGGGTACCCGCTCAACTCTTTGGATCATTTCATGTACCTTGGGAGTGTCACGGCCAATGAAGAAATTGTGTCCAAGTTCCTTTGGCCGCCTCCAGAAGCATGTTTGGAGGAACTAATTGCTGTGCATGTCCGGCAAGATCCAGGTCTACAGGGCTGCCATCATCTTGACCCTGTGGTCCTGTGGTCCATCATTAGGTGGCAGGACCTACGTTACCAAAAACAACGTCCTGGATAGAGGCGAGCTGCGTAGCGTTGAGGCCATGCTGCTGCCAAAGCAGCTCCATGGTGCTGGGCACATCGCCCGTAAGGAAGACACCTGCATGCCCAAAGCCATCTTGTATGGGGAATTGTGTGAGGGGAAGAGTGTCAAAAGAGCACCCTATAAGTGCTTCAAGGACCAGCTGAAGCACCAGCCAGCTCAGCCAGTCTGACATCGACCACCAGTGAACAACCGACGTGGGAACAGTTGGCTGCTAAAAAGATGACACTGGTCTGCAGCCACCAAGCATGCTGCCAAGATCTACAAGGTTTCTGGGTGAGCAGCAGTGGAGGAGACACGTAGAAAAACAAAGGAGGCAGCAGCCCTTGATCTGTGGACGGTTTCCAATTCTCACTTTGCCAGTAGATCTGCAGGGCAAAATAAAATCGGCTTGCTGAGCCACCAGAGAACCCAGTGCTGTCACCACAGACTCACATCACAGTAATCTTCGCACGCGGAGAGCAAGCCAATGAGTGATTATGTTGCTAATATATAGTTGGTGTTGTATTTCCTGTTATTCTGGTGAAAAGATAGCGGTTGTGTCCCGTGATTATGTCACAGGGTGTCACAATGATGTCACAATGACATTTTATAGGTCAAAAAAATTGCCAAACATAAGTGCGAATGGTTGGATTTTGCTTCTAAAAAAACGATCAAGAGCATTGTTTCTTACTCACCATTTTCTAATGACATCATATTAATGAGAAATACAGACTAAATGGAGCAGAGACATTGGTGCAAATGCTGGACTCAAAGTCCAAGAATGCAATGCAACTATACAACACTGAGTTACAGCTGTAACTTAGTAAAAAATTTAAAAAAAATGTTATTACTTAATAAATCATGGTCTTTGAAGATCGCATGTTAATAATAAGAACTGATGTGCAAGTTGTTCAGGGTGGATTTTTCCTTTAATATTTTTGACCACCAGGGGCCATTAGTGTGCAGAGTTTTAACTAAAGCTTTGCGTAGTTAACCTCTAACTGGGAAAAGATGGACGTTTCCTCAGCTTCTCCTCTTTGAATCTGCGATGTTTGAACCTGTAGACTATATGGAGAAAATTTCACATTCATTCTCACATGCACAACATACAACATATGTTATAAATAATCACTTTTATATATTTAATATCCAAAATATAACATTTGAATGAGGATAGTCGTAGTCATCTTGTCACAACGAGGACCAGTCTTGAAGGGCACTTTCCTTTTCTCAATTTCTGTAAAATGAGAAAGAGATATTAAGCATCCATAGAAGTTTCACTACATTTCAATATTCTAGTATTTTAGAATAATGTAATAATAGTTGATATAATCAATGATATGTTGAAGTTTTCTATAAGGAGACATTAACATTTTATGGAAGGAGTCTCCAGTGTCAGCGCTCCTCAAAAGTAAACCTGTAACTAAGTTCTACAACATCTTCAGGACAGAGGAGTTTACACTTTGCAGTTTCTCAGTAATATGACAAGCTGTGCTTTTTTGTCATATTACCTTCAAGAGAGAGAAAAAAGAGAGGCTGGTGAGGGAACAACTGTTTATAGCTGCTATAACGTAAGTGAGAACAGGAACTAACTTGGTTCCCTGGTGCCGATGAGATCATAATTAAAAAAAAGTCACTTAAGTAGTTTTAGTTTGCAAGTTACAGCACCTACTAGATACAGTCTGGAAAACAATATATAATTTACAATATAAAATCTACCTTGAAGAGATTCTTCAGTTTTGGATGCTTGATGAAAAGTTCCTTTTTGATCTCCACTGCAGATGGACCTTGGCCATTAATGGCCTGGCTGAATTCCAGATGTTCTTCTGTGTCATTTACAGATGAACGAGAGTGTGATGATGTAATGTAGATGTCTTCAGGATTCATGCTCTGAAGTGTCCTGACAATCGAGACTGCCAGTGATCCAGTCAGCTCTTGACTCTGGGACTTTAATGCCTCAAACAGATCACTCTGAGAGCCCATTCTCTGTAGCACCTGTGTGTACACTGTGTCAATGAGCCTGTCCTGAAGCTCTTTAGATTCATGTTCATCATCCTCCAGCTTCACACCACTGCAACCTTTCAGAACATCCAGGACAGCAATGGTAATTAATTGCACCTCATCACTGGTCTCATATAAGAATGGAGATACCTCAGCTGATGATTCCTGCTGGATCCTGAGTAATATTGTTCTAACACAGTGACATAGAGCAGTAAGAGAAAAGGTTTTGGCTTTTTCACAGCTATATGAGGTAACTTCTGGTGTTTTCTCAGCACTTGAAATAGTCTCCATGCTCTGATGTGGTGCTGGATGCAGTTCGGAGCAGGATGCTGTCGTATCTAACTTTTGGTCCTCAACAGAGTGCAGCTCCTCACTGTAGATGCTGAATACTTCATCCACACACTGATCAAACAATACTGACAGGTGCTCCGTTACTTGCTTCCAGGCAATGTTCGACAACAGCTCCGTTGCATCAGTGTACACCTCAGACAGAGGTCTTGAGAAGTCAAAATTCTCAGGTGTGATATTAAAAGGCATGGTTGGAAGTTCTTGTGTGGGGGCAGGAGTTGGTGGCGGCAAAATACAGGAAGTAAGCAAGCGTTTTACTGACTCTTCAGCAAAGTCGCATAGAAATTCATATACCAATGACTGCTGCATGTGAGTATTTACTTGTCTCCTTCTTGTCTCAACAGCAGAATCTGAGACACTCTTGATGGGAGTCATTCTATGCTTTACTAGCTGCTGGACCATGTCTACAAACTTGAGTGTGAACTTGTGAGAGGCTCCTTTTGAATTCAAGTCACCAGATCTGTTTGCTGCAGCAAATAAATTCTCCAGAGAACTAAAATGCTCAGCATGTTCTAAATCCAAAGAGGCCATCAAGGTGTCCACTAATGTGGTCATTGAAACCACGTCACTGCCTCGAGTCTTGGGTTGCACTTCCTTGTCTAAGCTTCTCAGTGAACCTTTTATGCAGGGTGATCTCTTGCCTTGAGAAGATAATGATGGATAAGGAGTCACAGGATTTGTGACTTCATTCCAGTTCAAATTATCATCCTTTGACACCAATGTTCTGGATGATGCTGTGGAACAGAGTCTCTCTGGCTCTATACTTTTTAGTGTATGAGCTGATGGAGGTTTGTCCACTCTAGCATTTTTCTGCATGGATCCTATCACATTGTGTGCATGCTGTGCTTCTTGTGATGATTGCAATTGCTCATCAATAGCCAAGAATACATTAGCAACAACTTTTCTTACCTCGGCTTCTCTCTGTTGATGCTTTAACAAAAATTCACTGACCTGGCTCATCACACTATCATATAGATTATGCACAAATGACCACAAGTCTACCTCAGAGATGTTAGTACGGGACGCTGTACTTCCCTTTGAAGATCCAGAGTCTCTCCGTTCTAGGGAGTGAAGCATAGGTATGTCCTCACTGGAAGGCAAGGAACCTGAGAGTGAATTCTCACAAATATCAGCAGCCAGTTGTGGAGATTGTGTAATGTTTCCTACCAGGTCACGAATGTCTGTCACAAATTCCTCCACAATTTTCGAAGCAGTAGTATCCAGGTCTGCCTCAGGAATGTCAGCATCTGCAATTACGGTTGATTGAGACAAGACCTCGCTCACAAGCCTGGAAGCCTCAGTCCTAAACTCTTCACTGAACATTTTCTGGATGGCTGAAATGTTCTCTTCCATACTTGTCGTTAATACATTCATCCCTAAATCTGAAAAATCATCATCTGCATCACTGCCACTTCCTGATGAGCCATCGGGCCATGTGAACTGCACTAGACTGAATAACATATCATCCACAACCCTTTCAGCAACAAGGGACACATATGAACGAGATTGTGTTGCTTTGAATGAATATTTTTCAGTTTCAATCCCTTCTTTCTCTTTGGTTTTGTGCTCTTCTGATATATAAACAGTGATTATCTCCTGTAATATGTCCTTTGTGCACTGTTGGATCTGCTCTCGATTGACATTAAGGGTGACAAGCTTTTGCAAGCCGTTACTTAAGGTTTTCCAGGGCTTAATTGCATTCAAGCGACTGGCTGCTACCTCATTAGGAGGAGATGGACTGCTCCTGGTGGATGTTAAAATGTTGACTATTTTAGCTCTTGGCTGAGCAAGCAGCTGTGAGAAAGATTTTACAACTTTATTCTGCATGCTTCCATAAATTCTCCTAACTGCAGACAAAATTCTGTTGCTATCATCCTGAGTGGTTGTTGAGGATTTACTTGGTTTAGCACTTGGCATGTCGGTAGACAGATCTCCAGACTGAGATGTTTGTATGACTTCTTGTGCTGCTGCAGTAATCTCATTAACAAAGGTTTTAACCATTGAATTAGAAGCAGTGCTCAAGTCATCAACCGAGACCTTGGAGTGGAGATTGAACGAGTCCTTAGGATCCAAATTATTGGTGGTCTTACTGAGAATATCATTAACTGCCTTTGAAGCTTTTATCTGGAAGTTCTGACTTGAAAGTGTGTGAGTATTTAGTGGGTGTGAGTCATACGAGTCGCTTTCACTTTCTGATTTAAAGAGTGTCTCTGAACTAGAAGCAGATGACAGGACCTCGAGTTTTCGGGCAACACTAGTAAGGAGCTGCCAAATGCTCAAATCTTCCTTTTCATCAAGGCAGTCAGTCATGGTACTGACGATGGCATTTATGACAGCTTTAGTCACTAAAACAGAGTTAGTACTATTGGACTTAGGCAGAATATGAAACGGTGGTGACTGACTACCTGAATCTGAACTCAGTGCCATGTTAGCATTCGTGACAACTTTAGTCACCAAGTTAGTACCCTTAGACTTAGGCAGAATATGAAATGGTGGTGACGGACTACCTGTGTCTGAACTCAGTGCCATGTTACTTGTGCCAGAAATAATATCCTGAAACACTTCTTTAATGATTGCAGCATTCAATTCAGAGGAAGTGTCTGAGGACCGGCCACTGTGGAGTCCACTCACTGACTGGCTTTCATTGTCTCTTGACAGAATGTTGTCATCTGTTATTTTCAAAACCACGTCCACTGGTTCACTATTAATCTCCAGGTCCTCATCCTTATTTATCCCGGAGTGAGGTCTTTAATAAAAAAAATCACAAGGTGTAAACTTATTAGAAAAAAAAAATGCTTCTTCAATGAGGACTTTAGATAGTTGCTGGTTCCTAAAGGAACTACTAGAGGAACACTTTGTTGCATAGTTCAACCAAAGAGACAAACAAATATGTTACACACTGCAACTTTAAAATGTTTTCTATATTATAAAAGAATTTCTCAAAGTAGGATTAACTTTTTTGATTTAAATTGAGAGAATTTACTCCTCTTATGTTTCAGAAACAGTCCAGTGCTGTATAGCAGTTATAGTTTATCATTAAGGGTCGTAGTATGAGTTAAGTGTGTAATGAAGAGTAAATAGCGTGAAATCAGCATGCAGACTTAAATCCGTTTGTTTGTTTTGCAATATCAATTCAAGAAAGTTGCAGTATAAGGTCCACTGCCTGTTTATATTATAAATTCAGTTTATATTAGAGTTTTATGTAAATCCTTCTCATTTGTACAACACTGTATATACACAAGCTAGATTTTGTTGTATTTATTGTCTTTGACTTAAAATTTCTTAACCAAAATTTTTGAGAATTTTATGCTGATTTTAGTCTATACATAAAACACTACAGAACAGAATTCTGGGTAAAATTACATACAGAATTAACAGAGCACAAATTCCGAGTATGGGTCACCATACTTGGCCACAACTCACTTCACTTCACTTCACTTCACTTCACTTCACTTCACTAAACTGAACTGAACCGAACCGAGCTGCTGGTGGGAAGCAACTGATTTTCTGTTGTTTTTGCTGCTTTTTTCTGTTGTTTGCAATCCCCCCCCCATGCAGAATCACAAAAACACTCCCCAGTCATCTCACCCAGAGTCCACTTTGTCCTTGAGCCGTCACATACCTGATAGAAGGAGATAGTACAGTTTGATGTGAGGAACCAGGGTCTGAAGAGCAGGGGAATGAAGGATCAACATTCAGAATTTCAGCCATGTTTGGAACGATGATTTTTAGTGCCATTTCTGTCACAGTCTTCACAATGTTCTTCAACATCTGGCGGATTTCTTCTCTTGTGAACTAATGGCAAAAACAAATAGTTTTTTAAAAAATGATTTAAGTTTGATGAAGCAGACTCTCCTGGAAAAAAAACAGCAGAAACTCACATATCATATGTAATGGTTTTAATGGTTATAAGGGGAATTGTATTGGTCTCTGTGGTACTGTTAATTTGCTGCCTTCTATTGGTGGCATGTTATGTCTAGTGGTTTCAATGGTTAACTGATGGTTTGTAATGATATTTGTAGTGGAAGCCATTAGAATTTCTGTGATGGTTTCTATTTTTTTCAGAAGGGGATTTAAACACTTCTATATTAAAAGACTCACCGGATCACTTGTCACCTCTCTCATCACTTGTAATTGCCTGAAAGTTAAAAAAAAAAAAAAAAAAAAAAGGAAAGTTGAAATTTTCAGTGAAGTCTTTTTAACAGTAATGTAACAATAGAGACAGTGAAGAGCTGAGTACATACTGATCAGTTAGACGCTCCAAGAAGTTGTAGATGATCGGAGAGACAGGTGTTTCTGAGTGAGAAACTTCTGCTGCATTAGGAAGCATCTGGGTCATGTCTTCTTCTGAGTCGGACAAACTTCCTGTGACTATAACACACAAAAGCAAGAAATCAGTACAAGGAAAAAAGCTGGTAATTTCTACAAATCAAACCGCCACAAATGGGATTTGCCATGAAAAAAAAACCTTAAAAAATTTTTGTAAAGAGATTTTGTTTCAGACTTGTTTGTGTCCAACAATTAACCACACATTAATTTTTTAAAGTATTGTCCATTTTCTTTGTATTTAATAGCCTAATTATTCGGACTTTCTACTGATTTTGAAAAATAATATAAATAAATTAATGAAATGAATGCCCCTATTAACCTGTGATAAAAGCTGACACGAATAACAGCTACACTACAACAGACCACTCGTGTTATGATCCTGACACACTTAAAAAAATTGTATTTCCTCTTTTTGTGATTTTTCCTCGTTTTTGTTCCAAATAATAATAATAATAATAATAATAATAATAATAATAATAATAATAATAATAAAGAAAGCACCGCTTTGTGTATTCTCAGCGGTTTAACGGTTTTCCCACGCGCGCATATATTTAAATTTAAAAATACACAAGCGCACGAGCCGGTTAACGGACATTTTCTTTTACACAGAGAACAAGAAGTAATGACACATCGGCTTACTTGTGAAGTTTATTTATTTAAAAAAAAGCGCTTTATGAACTAATAACAGTGTATAAAGACTTTTTAATGAAACTCAAGATTGTGAATTGTGTTAAAGTTTGAAGTGGCAGTGTGCTTGCTTAGTAAATTAGTGACATATAGCTTAGTACAGATAAACTGCAGTGCCTCCGTCCTACTGTATTTAGAAGGGTTTGTTTTGTTTTCTTCTTTCTTTTTAGGATTAATATGTGACCCTAAAGTTCCTCTTCAGAGACACCTCATGTACTGCGGTTAAACCATCCGCTCTTCCTGAAACCACGGTTAATCTAGTCGTTCGTGCAATTGAGGGGCG
>CM074962.1:2092928-2097928 GCA_037577455.1 Pangasius macronema
TTCTAATAACTCACAGAAGTGGCAGAGCGCTGGACATTAAACACTCTGTCCTCATTCTAATAACTCACAGAAGTGGCTGAGCGCTGGACGTTAAACACTCTGTCCTCATTCTAATAACTCACAGAAGTGGCAGAGCGCTGGACATTAAACACTCTGTCCTCATTCTAATAACTCACAGAAGTGGCAGAGCGCTGGACGTTAAACACTCTGTCCTCATTCTAATAACTCAGACGAGGCTGAGCGCTGGACTTTAAACACTCTGTCCTCATTCTAATAACTCACAGAAGTGGCTGAGCGCTGGACATTAAACACTCTGTCCTCGTTCTAATAAGTGATGGACGAGGCTGAGCGCTGGACGTTAAACACTCTGTTGTCATTCTGTTTTAGTTCTAATAACTCACAGACGAGGCTTTGCACTGAAAGGCCATAAATCTCCTTTCTACCACATCACAGCTGACTTGATTACTACTGGGGCCAAACGGTGAGTGGAGTTTTACCCATCAGCCCTGTGAAGGCAAGGTCCAGCCACTGCTCCCAATAAGCCTCACATTGTGGTGTAATAACTCAGCAGATTGCTGCTCAATTTGCTTAGTATACACACACACACACACACACACACACACACACACACACACACACACACACACACACACACACAGCCTCAGTCCCTGTTTATAACTGTAAAGTCTGCAAGAGAAACTCGCCAGTGTTTATTTGTTTTTCTACATTTAGCTGTTTAAGCGTTAATTTATATCTGGTATTGGGGGAAGAGGCTGAGATTGGATTTGCTTTATTATCATTAATGACATCTCGCTGTGTCGGATTCTGTCTTGTCTGATACAGGGATACAGTCTGATACAGTAATACATCAAACACAGTCTTATATAGTGTGATACACCAATACAGTCTGATACAGTCTGATTCAGCAATGGTGGCAAGGAAAAACTCCCTGAGATGAAGAAATCTCAAGGAAGAAACCTTGAGAGGAACCAGACTCAAAAAGGGAAGCCATCCTCAACTGGGTGCATCTGGGTGACACCGGATAGTGTGATTTTAAATAATTTCCCTGTACTATACTATGTACTGTATAGTACATAGGAACTTGTGAGCTTATAAGCAACTTGTGAATATGTGCATCATAGTTATTTCTGATATTTCTGATTCAATATAGTTTTAACATGAAGTGTATTTTATTGAAGTTGCTAACTGTTCAATGATTGAGACTTGAGTGCAAAACTGTTAATAGCAATTATAGTTCTAAGCCCATCTTTATGTTTTCTAAGTGGCACAGTAATCTCATTGCTCTTTAGGCTGTCCGTGTGGGGCCATCCTCAGCAACGGCAAGTTGGATGGGATTGGATGGGCATCAGGATGGGATCAGGGAGGTCCAGAGAGCAGAAGGGGTCAGGATCACTGTTATCTTAGGAGTAGCATGTGTAGCGAGAGAGAGAGAGAGAGAGAGAGAGAGAGAGAGAGATTAATAGGTATGCTCACTGTCATGTAATGGTTAAAGAAATTGTATATTGCATGCAGAATGAAAGCAGGGACTCCGGCAAGACTAGCTATGACAGCATCACTAAAAGGGAGAGCCAGAAGCTAACACAGACAAGAGAATGCCCTGAGACATAAATTGGCCTCCCACTCCACCATCGAGAAACCTGAGAGTGGGGTGGAGATAGCATCCAAACATCCCAGTTCACCACAACACTCTATGTCTGTGAACCCTCCAGACCTGCTCCTTTAGCTAAGAAAAAACTATTCACAAAAGACTCGACTAAACAAATATGTTTTCAGGCTAGACTTAAACGCAGAGACTGTGTCTGATTACCGAATACTAATTGGAAGGCTGTTCCATAACTGTGGAGCTTTGTAAGAGTCTTCCTCCCACTGTAATCTTAACTATTCAAGGTACCAACAAAGAGCCTGCACCTTTTGATTAAAGTAGGAATGGCAGATAATAAAAGACCATAAGGTCACTCAGGTACTGTGCCCTGAGATCATTCAGTGCTTTATAGGTCAAAAAGTAGTATTTTATAATCAATGTGAAATTTGAGTGATACAGTCTGGTGCAGTCTTATACAGTATAATACAGTGGTACATTATGAAGCAGTGACAGTCTGATATAGTGATACAGTCTGATCCAGTCTGATACTGAGCTCTACAGAGTGACACTGGTCTGTTTGTGGAACTTTGTGAGTTCTTTCTCTTCTTTCTCAGATGGTGCATCTGCTCCAATCCTCTTCTCTCATATTTAACCTGACACACTGTGTTTTAAAGTATAATTGGCAGATTTATTGAAGCTCCTCCGTGTTTTAGACTCTGTAGTCATGGAAGCGAAACCAACCTGCCGACTATGCCGAGCAGCAACTTGTCAGAAGTCCACCTGCATGCAGCGAAGTGTGTGTTTTTATGACAACATTGACAACATCGGCTCTCATCAAACCATCACGGATCAGCCGTGTTTCTCCTAACGAGGTGTTTTAGCAAAGCCACCGTCTGCCTCTCTGTCACACCCTGAACGAGATCCTGTGCCGAGCTCTCACTGCTAATCAGCTCTCTGTTTTTCCTCATTATTACTGACACATAATAAAAGTGATACATGATATAAAGCATCATTTAGACTCACTGTAATATCCAGATGGAGTAAATGCACAACAGAGGGACGAATTTCTCTCTCCAAGTCCATTTACACTCAGTTTGGCCCAGTGCCTGCATGTGAAGTAGAATAAAATAGAGAAATTAGCTGTGTGTGTGTGTGTGTGTGTGTGTGTGTGTGTCAGTGTAGGTTATTGTTTGGTTATTAATCATCGCTCAAAAAGCTCCATCTGGCGAAGCTGCTTTTCTCCTGAAACAGATTTCAGGTGTTTTTTTTAAAAAGTAATGATCATAAATGTGCAGAGGATTTCGGATTAAACACTAAAGCTGTGGAAATTATTTCTAATACACACCAAAAAAGCATCAGTTAAACAAAACAAAGGTTTTTGTGCTGCTTTTATTTTCAGGTTATATCTATGCTGAATATTATAACTGATGTGAAATATGAACGTGCACTACAAGTGTTAGATGTATAATGGATTTAAACATTTCCACACTTGAAGCCCTATTAAACATCTTTAGAGCTTCATTAGAGAGATTAAAGATGACAATCAGTGCCATGAAATTATGCTGGAAATGTATTGGGTTTGAGAATCTGCTCGAATATTGTGTAAAATGGAGCTCTACTGGAGGTGTCTCGGTTTTGTCTCATGTTCCTTGGTATCTTTACAATTTCCAACATGTTATCCGAGTGTCTTTTAATAAAGCATTTAAAGCATAGAAGGAAAGAGAAGAGACAATTGTAGACTATATTATAAAAGCATTTGTTTATGCAGTTATGAAAAAATGTAAAACTAAATCTTACTGAACATCATTTTTACAATAGAATATTTTTATAATTATTTGATTTATTGCCTAGCTCTAACATCAATACAGCATTAACAGTAAAATACTGGACTTTTTTCTGTGTGTGTGTGTGTGTGTGTGTGTGTGTGTGTGTGTGTGTGTGTGTGTGTGTGTGTGTGTGTAGTGGTTAGGAGACCTGGTCACTCCAGTGTGGTGGGATGACGTGTGGATTAAAGAGGGATTTGCTCATTACTTCGAGTACGTGGGGAGCGACTTCCTCTTCCCAAAATGGAACATGGTGAGTGACGTCCTTTCATTTCGTTTTATTTCGCATCATCAGCGTTTTATACCGGTCTAAACATCACCGCTTACACTTTCATACACCGCTGTGCATCTGGACTGATTACAATACAAATATATAATAACTTTTACCTTCAACACTCTAAAGTAAATGAGTGAAATCACACAGTCTCAGGCAGAAATGAGGTTCTAGTATCACACACACACACACACACACACACTGGACAGGACAGGACAGAAACACTGCAGTGTGTTGGAGATGCTCCTTAACGCAGTAACGATGTGGAGGATGAAAGCGCTCGAGTGTTCGCTGTGTGAATGTGGACTTTACTGAGTGCTCATTCAGCAGTTTCTCTCTTTCTCCTCACTGACTGAGGAAGCAGACGCGACTCGCTGGAGCTGCACATGTTCACAGACTCGTCCCTGTTCCTTTCTGTCTCTCTGCTGTTGCTGGACGGTGTTACGAGGCCGTTGGGTTGTCAGATGGACGGCTTTGATATGGTCTTTATGGAGGAAGGAGAGCTGAGAGAGTGGAAATGAAATGGTGTTGGAGGTTTACACTGTGATGAGAGCTTGTATGGGCCAGATGGACACTCTTCTAATGGAGCTCATTTTACAGCCAACTTACGTGACTCCTGTGAGAAGAGACTGTGGCTGAACAGCTGCTTTCTCTCTCTCTCTCTCTCTCTCTCTCTCTCTCTCTCTCTCTCTGTATTTCTCTCTCTCTACACGCTCCATGTGCTCGTGTTTGTTTTAGTTTCCTGTTCTGGTTGTGTCCTCCACCCCGTCCTTTCATTGATTGGTTGTCCTACTGTGTTCACCTGTTTCATGTGTTTAAACATCACTGAGAGAATCAGATCCTCCTGATGTCTAAAACGTTCCAGAGATCAACAGCGGATCACTGCAGTGGATTTTGAGGAAGAAGAAAAACATCTCTAATAGAAGCCGAGTTTCTGTTTGTCTCCTGGACTCTCCTGGACCCTCCTGTGAAATTTCTCATCTTTCACGCGTCTGTGCGTGGAATCTCACATTTCATAATAAATCACTAATTTTCTCTGCATGATAAATAACAAACCTGTTTCACAGAATAAGAATAACGATCATTTTAGACATGGAGGACGAATCCTTTCTCACATTTTCGCAGAGAAACAGGAAAAGCGTTCATTCTGAGATAGTCATTAAGTTATGTTTAAATTTCCCATTACACGGTCGCTGTATATAAGAGGAACTGTAGCATAGACATAATTTCACCGTAAGTAATGACACCCTACATTAACTCTCCCGTTTCTGTTAGTAATAGAAAGTGGATGATGCGTAAC
>CM074962.1:2100428-2104224 GCA_037577455.1 Pangasius macronema
TTTGATTTCATCCGTGTTTATTGTGTCCATCTGCATTTTCTCTCGTCCTTCACCACACTCACTGACGCTGAAACCCTTCACACTGAATGTCTGACTTCTTTAAACATCATCATCGGCCTCTAATTCTCTTCTTATTGTCCATCTTGAAGCTTCCGCCAATCAAACCCCAACATCTGCCACACTGGATTTACACTCGCTGTGCTGAATCGAAATGAGAAGCGATGACTATCTCACTGCAGGCTGTTTTTCCCTCCGTTCTCCTGAATGTGCTTTATATCTCCATCTGCTGCTGAACGAACAGATGGAAAAAGTTACCAGTTCTCCTCACTGCCTGTTTTACAGGATTACTTAGTGACGCACGAGTACGGAAACACGGCAAGGGACGACTTGTGGAGCTCATTTTCACAGGTGAGATTCATACTGTGTGTGTGTGTGTGTGTGTGTGTGTGTGTGTGTGTGTGTGTGTGTGTGTGTGTGTGTGCTTTAAATCATGACACACACTAACAGGAGAGATGGACTATCACACTGTATGTGTGTGCAGAAATTATTGATTCTCCTCACGCTCCTGCAGAAGGCCGGTGTGCCTGCAGGTGAGAAGCAAGGAGCTTGGCATCCACTGTGTAACTACACACACACACACACACACACATACACTCACACACATACATACACTCATAGTACTCTGAGAATTCTTTCCCATTACCAGCTTGAACCTCTTTTTCTTTGCCGTAACTCTGCACTGAGAATAAAAGACTGATTTTGTTAAAACTTCCAAAATCCTCCATCAAAAATCTGAAAATAAAATAAAAAGTCATATCATAGCAGACAATTTAAGCTTTTTTTTAAAGACTGACAGCTGAACTGAATGGAGGCAGGAGGTGTTTATTAAGAGAGGCATCTATGAAATGGAATCAGTCACGTTGTTCTGAGATTCCAGTGAGACCTGATGCTTCAGTTTGGATTAATACAGGTGTCTGTGCCCTTCTGCTTCCCCGTGCAATATCAGCTGGATGTGTTTCAGTGCTAGACTCAGAATGTCCATCTTTAACACCTCCAGCTTTATCACCTCCATCCTCAACACATGTAGTCACAACACATACAATATCAAAACAGGCTAAATGTATCTAGCTTTAACTCATCCAGGCTAAGCATGTCTAGTTCTGTCACATCATGTCCAACTACAGAAGGTCCATCTTCAACACATCCAGCTTCAGCATGTCCAGCTTCAATGGATCCAGCTTCAGCATGTCCAGCTTCTACACATCCAGCTTTAACACAGCCAGCCTCAATACATTTGCCCTCACCACATCCAGGATCAACACATCCAGCTTCAGCATGTCCAGCTTCAATACATCCAGCTTCAGCGCATCCAGCTTCAATATATCCAGCTTCAACACATTCACCATCACCATATCCAGGATCAACACATCCAGATTCAGCATGTCCACCTTCAGTGCGTCCAGCTTCAACAGATCAAGCTTCAACGCATCCAGCTTCATCATGTCCAGCTTCAACACATTCACCATCACCATATCCAGGCTCAACACATCCAGCTTCAATATGTCCAGCTTCAACATATTCACCATCACCATATCCAGGCTTAACACATCCAGCTTCATCATGTCCAGCTTCAACACATTCACCCTCACCATATCCAGGCTTAACACATCCAGCTTCATCATGTCCAGCTTCAACACATTCACCCTCATCATATCCAGGCTCAATACATGCAGCTTCAACATGTCCAGCTTCAACACATTCACCCTCACCATATCCAGGCTCAAAACATGCAGCTTCAACATGTCCAGCTTCAACACATTCACCCTCACCATATCCAGGCTCACCATATCCAGGCTCAACATGTCCAGCTTCAACATGTCCAGCTTCAACACATTCAGCTTTAACATGTCCAGCTTCATCAAGTCTAGCTTCAGAATGTCCAGCTTCATCATGTCTAGCTTCAAAGCATCCATCTTCAGTAAATTCAGGTTCAACACATCCAGCCTCATCATGTCCAGCTTCAATACATCCAGCCTCATCATGTCCAGCTTCAACACATCCAGATTCATCATGTCCAGCTTCAACACATCAAGCCTCATCAAGTCCAGCTTTAACACATTCAGCTTCAACACGTCTAGCTTCAAAGCATCCGGTTCTCTGAAAAATGACCTGAATTATGGAGCTGAAGCATCAAATCCACCTCTTTCTGCCTGAAGTTCCAAATTAATTTTTTTTTTGTCAAGCAGAGAAAATCTTGTCAGGTAGTCAAGCCTTTAACAGTCTGGAAAGTCAGACAATGACTCTCAGCATTAGCCTCTCTAGCCTTGTGAAAAATGTCTTCTTAATGAGATTACCTACCACAAGGGAAGAGAGAGATTCATTTACTGAAACCGCAGGATACTGGAGAGCCGTTAGCATCTTTTATAAGACAGCGATATGAAATCGCTGTTGTGCCGGAACTGTTTAAAAGACTGTTTAAAATAAATTCGATACCCTTGACCTGTGGTCTTCTTAGCTTAGCGCGTGTTCACTATAGTGAGGAATTTAGCAGCAATAACGCCCCAGATAAACCATCATCTAATGAATATTTATACACACAATAAACAATAATCTGTACAAAGCCTTTAGTCAAACCCACGAGCCAGCTCTAAGCTCCACTACACGCTCTTTAATCAATTCCTAGCAGCACTGTGACTCAGGCAAAAATGATCAGAAAATCAGTGTTAAGGTGGAGCTGCTGTCCTCGCATTTCTCGCCACATTACACAGACACATGGACGGGTGAGACAGCTGCATTTTAAGCTCTTTTCTCAGGCGCCCGAGACTCAGTTCCAGACGATCCACATGAAGCACTGAGTCAGAGTCTCTTCTTGGCCGTGTGAATCTCAACCATCCGTCTCCAGCATCAGGCGCTAAAAGTCCATGACTCGCTCACTTCTCTTATTATTTACTCCTTCAGTAAGTCTTTTTTCCCCTTCTGAGCTGCACCTTCACATTTCCTGCGGATGACAGACATCTCTGTGATTCACTGATCTGCTGGAGTCGAAGTTTTCAGTATGAGAGTAACTGTCAGTGTGCTTTAATACCTCACCTATACCTTTAATACCTCACAGCACTGCAGCGTTGACGTTATTACTGCAGAGCCTCCACACACACTTCCTGTCACATCAAATCTGCAAGACTATGAGGAGTGTAGCGTGANTTAGCAGAGTGACAGGAACAGTGTAAAATCCCATTACGGATTACTATTAATCCGTAGGGACGTCGGATCAGGTGACCTTCACTCATGTTATTCATTATAATGTAACAGGATGTAAAAGAACAACTAATAATCCTCCATCAGCCTCATAAACCCGATTCACCTGGGAGAAAGTAGGAGTGTCGTCTTTGGTAATTACGCTGATGATTAACAGCGGGGTTGAGTTTATAGTCCTGTGTGAATAATTACTGAGCGGAAAATGCCCACTTTTATTATATCACTGATGTTCTTATATTGTGTGAATGCAGCTTCTGTAATCATTACACACATATGAGAATTATTAGTGATAATAGGTGTAAGAGGTGTAACAGGTGGAGTGTTAGACTGATGTGAAACACTGATGAGGACATGCCTGTGATGTCAGGAATAATTTATGGTGTCTATAGACACTATAGCCATGTGAACAGGACGTTGCTGAGAGAACCTCGGACCTCACTGTGCTGTTCTGGGTTCCAGGCCACGCAGAGGGAAGGGAAGGACATCAACGTAAAGGAGGTGATGGACGGCTGGACTCTGCAGATGGGCTACCCCGTGGTCA
>CM074962.1:2130198-2141392 GCA_037577455.1 Pangasius macronema
ACACTCTCCATTACTCTGGACTGTTGACCCCAAGTACTTAAACTCCTGTACCTTCTTCACCTCTTCACCCTGTAATCCTCCCTTTCATTCACACACATGTACTCAGTCTTACTACGACTGACTTACGGCTCTTTTCATAAACATTATTGAGATAAAAATGAGGTGTTCTACTTTAATAAATAAATAAATAAATAAATAAATTGCTGTAGGAGGAATAAAACACTTCAGGACATGCAGTTATAGTCATTTATTTATTTATTTATTTGTTTTTTAATCACAGCACCGCACACAGTGAAGCGAATTATACCACAGTGATGTGACCACGATTTCAGAAAGGTTACATAGACATCTGCTAAAAAAAAAAATAACTCCACCACATCGATCATTTTTCTTTTGATCAAACATTTGCATTCTTAAAAATCGGTTTATTATTAGTCTTACACTGATCATGTTGAGCATTCACCATGCGTGAGCTGTTACTATAGAAACAATAACATAGAGCGAGTGTAATTTATATAAAGCGTATAATCGCTCATGTCCGAGCTGTGCAGCTGGACCGAGAAGGTCAGAACCTGTGGTGTAAGAACCCAGTCACAGAGATCTTTCTGAGTTATAAATAAATAAACAAACAAAGGGAGAGAATCGTTACCACAGTGATTACGAATCCCGCCTCCTCCCTCTGTGCGTGAGGGGTTTGCATGTTCTCCTCATGCTTCGGGGGTTTCCTCTAGGTACTCCGGTTTCCTCCCCCAGTCCAAAGAGCAGCACTGTAGGCTAATTGGTATTGCTAAATTGTCCGTAGTGTGTGAATGTGTGTTTTGCATGGCTTGGCACCCCGTCCAGGGCGTCCCCCGCCTTGTGCCCCGAGTCCCCCGGGATAGGCTCCAGGTTTCTCCGTGACTCTGTGTAGGATAAGTGGTATGGAGAATGGATGGATGGATGGATGGATGGATGGATAAACCAAACCTTACATTAGACATGTACACAGACCCTGGACTGTTTCTCTCACACTGTATAAGTGTTGTCTTGTGTGTAGTTATATTTGTAACTTTGCTCATGGAGACAAAACGCGAGCCTCCAGATTTCCAGATTTGTCTTTCCAAGATCCAGCTCATGGAAGCAGAACCTCCTCGGCTTCGCTGTGAGAATACAGTAAAAGAGTCGACATACAGCATATGAGAAGGAAATGTTTAGAAAAGATGAAGTGAGAACGCTAATAAATACTGTTCAGATTGACTGTATATATCATACTGTATGTGACTACTTCTTATTTTATAGTATTCTATAGTACTGGGTTGTAAAAATCTGTGTCTCTGGGTCTCAGCTATTATGTGTTTTTCTCTGAATTTCTAACCTGGAGCTCCTTTTGTTTTTTCTTTCTTTCTTTTTTACAAAAGTTGCATCATAACACTGAAGAAATGTGCTGTGTATTTTTGGCAGCACAGCATGTCAGCCAACGTGTGTAAGTCTGACACTAAAGTTAGCGCACACGTCAGCTAGCAACCAACGCCACAGAACAGCAGTGTAGAGATTCAGCTGTTCGTTTCACTCATTCAGTAAATCAGCACTCAGCGCTCTCAGTAATGTCCCTTTAATCAAGGCTTCATCAGGGCTTAATTCCGGATTCTGGTCAGAAAGTGCTTGAGTAATTTTCTATAAATGAGTGCTGCTGCCGATCACAGACTTACATCAGCGCGCTTGTTCTCAATGCTCCACGTAAACGGATTTAAAAATGGCAGTAATTGTTGATTCGGTGACGTTTGCTTAAAATAAGGAGACGTTTATTTAACATGTATGGAAGGAGTCTCCAGTGTCAGGGCTTTGTCAAGCTGTAAGCTGAGGTTTTTCGACATCTTTGGGACAGAAGAGTTTACATGTTGTGGTGTAAAAAAAAAAGATGTAGGTATCAGGGTTAAAGGTCAGAACAGTATCAGTTCTCATAATTAGCATATTCTATTTTAATTCATATATTAGAGTCTTTTATCACAAAGCTTTATATTATCCTTTAACGTATCACTTAGTGACATCATCATAGTGCTAATCATCAGAATATTAAACATACACTTCATATCTGTGAAACATCTGACTTTTTTAGTTTAGAGTTTTATAAACTAATTTACAAAACTTTACTAGCTAGCTAATATTACAAACTAATTTATAAATCTTAACTAGCTAGCTAATATTACAAACTAAATTATGCAACTTAACTAGCTAGCTAATATTACAAACTAATTTATAAATCTTAACTAGCTAGCTAATATTACAAACTAATTTATGCAACTTAACTAGCTAGCTAATAGCTAAATTTACCAGATCACTTACAAAACTTAACTACTAAGCTAATTTTAAAAACTTAACTAGCTAGCTAATTTAACATGTCTTTTATCACTAAGTATTATTTTATCCTTTAACGTAGCTCATGAGTCTGTGTGATTGGCTGGAACTCTTAATGACATCATCTCGTTGCTAATCATCAGAAGATTAAACGTACACGTCACACCTGTGAAACATCTGAGTGGTAAAACAAGCGACAATCATGGAGAAACGTTTTGGATTTAGGGTGGTGATCGACAGTTTCGTTGTTTTTAATGGTTAAAAAGCCGAACTTGAAACGTTAGAAGGACTCCGCCGTTATGTCTGCAGTGTGGAATCTACAGCAGATCATGATTCTGCTCCTGTCTCGCTGCAGAAACGGCGGTGAAGGACGACTCTGATTCGCCTCCTCGGAGTCCAGTGTGTCCGCGCGTGTGATGAATCTGAGCTCGGTCTCAGGTCACCATCGTGATGATCACACTCCAGCGTTAAGGGAGCTGAGAGAGGAGGTTATTGATCTGAGGTTGGAAGGTGACGCCTGGAGAAAATGCATCATCCCTCTATCCCTCCATCCCTCCCTCTCTGTGTCCCGAGGAAACAGGAGAGAGGCACGTGGAGGGAAATCCGATATAAAAGTGTGGACTGAGGTCAAGCAGGGGAAACGGATGTGAGGATAAAGAGCAGTTTGTTTCGGATTTGTAAAACAGAGCAGTGACACTTGTTTTCGGGCGGAGAGCTCGGCGACGCCGGCGGGTGACGACTCGAGCAGAGTTAATGAGCGAGAGACATCAGCCAGCTGCACGCTGAATGCTGTTTTAGCCTCCGACACCATCCCCAATTAAACCCCCCGGCCTGAGCGCTCTGATAAGGGAATTAGATATTGATTATGTTGCTGCACCAATATCCAGACATGTCTTTAAAAAGAGGAAGGTCGCTCTCTCTCGAGGAGAGGAGGAGAGGAGAGCGAGAAACGAGTGCCATTGTACGCTTTCAAATCTCTAATCACTTTCCGATTCTTTTCCCATTTCATTAAAGGTTATTAAAGTCGAACGTGATTGGATAAGGAGCAGCAGCCTGATGCTCAGACATGCTTAATAAAATAACTGTCTGTAAAATGATTCACCATCCGCTGAGGTAAATATACATGATGTTTACATGTCGCAGCGGTGACACAAACACACCGATTTTGTGGAGCTGTGATTTAATCAGAGATTGACATCTTCCATGCAGGTGTTAATAATACGACTAAGAATTCAACTGGAATAAAACATTCATATAAACACCTTGCTAGCTAATCTTACAAGCTAATTTACAAAACGTAACTAGCTAACTATTTAAAATGCTAATTTACAAAGCTTGATTAGCTAGCTAAATTACAAACCCCCATCGCCAGAGGTGTGAGGCAAACATGCTAACCACTAAGCCACTGTGTCCCACTAACTAGCTATTTTACAAGCTAATTGACAAAATGTAACTTGCTAGCTAACATAACATGCTAATTTACAAAATTAATTAGCTACTTAATTTAACCAGATGATTTTTAGAAAACCTAACTAGCTTGCTAATTTATCAATCTAGCTAATAGATCAATCTAGCTAATTTAAATAGATAAAATACAAAACCAATTCATTTACAAAACAAAAAGTTAAAGTACAGTTAACTGAACATCGGTGTTGAATGATGAATTTTGGTGATGAATTTTAAAGGCAGATAAAACTGAAAAAAAATAGAAATCTGGTGCTGTTGAGGTTTGTAACGTGTAATTAAATGTAGAAATTTAAAGGTAAAAAAGTTTGTTTTTAACTCTTGGAAATCTACTTGAGTAAAAGTACAAGTATTCAGTTTCAATAATACTTCAGTAAAGTACAGATCTTCTACACCGAATCAGCTCGTCATCTGCCCTGTTGATTGTGTTCACCTGTTTTGTGTTTCCTCTTGATTAGCGTCTCTATTTAACTTCCCACTTGGCTTGGTTTAGTTGCTAAGCGTCTGTCACGTGGCCTGTTGTGTGTTCAGTGCCACGGTTCTCTAGCTCTTGTTTCGCTCTACGTATGACTCTTGTTTTGATGTTGTTTGTTTTGTTTGAATTTTGTTTCATTAAAAAAGAAACATCTCCACCGTCACCTGACAGAACTCTTTCCCAACGCTGGTTATTCCTCAGTGATGGGCTTTAACACGAATAACATCAGAAGATGTGTAGAGATATTGCACGCTGGATAATGTGTGCGTTTTCAACTCTACTCAACTCAATTTTATTTATATAGCACATTTAAAAACAACAGAGTTGACAAAAGTGTTTCAAAATTAGGAAATTGACATTAACAATATTATAAACTCCAACAGAAACTGCATATTCAAAGTGCGATCAGTAACTGAACAAATATCGCCAGTACTCAAGGTTCCCCTAATTCAAATGCCAAAGTATTAAGATATGTTTTCAGCTAAGATTTAAAATTCTCCACTGATGGGGCCAAACAGATATAAAGGGGGAGATTAGTCCATAATTTAGGAGAAAGTACAGGGAATGCCCAATCACCCTTTGATTTTTGCTCAGACCAATGGGGCAGCCAACAACATTTGATTCATAGAGGCTTAGATGAAATATAAATCCTTAGGAGATCTGTAATATAATGTGGAGCCTAATTTTGTAATGCTTTAAAAACAAGTAATAAAATCTTAAAATCAATCCTAAACTGACCCGGCAGCCATTTTGATATTTTCATCAACCAGCGCATACTTGCTCTTAAATTTCACTGAATATGAAATGCTGAGCAATTGAGACAAAAATCATAAATCTTGTTAAGAGCACATGCAGCGTGGTTTTAAAAAACATCCGGCCTGCCTCAAGGACAATCGCCCAGTAGCCCTGACCTCATTTGTGATGAAGTGATTTGAAATGCTGGTCAGAGACTTCATCAACTCTTCATTACCTGACTCCCTGAACCCATTATAGTTATCATCCCAATCGCTCTACTGAGGATGCCGTCACACATCTCCTACACACAGCTCCTCAGCCATCTGGACACCAGGAAGGGAAATTTGTTAAAAAGCTGTTTGTTGGCTACCAATAATAATTCCCACCAATCTCACCACCAAGTTGGAGGACCTGGAACTGAGCCCCATATCTGTGTCAGTGGATCTCCAACTTCCTTACAGACAGCCCACAAGCAGTACGGGTGGGCAGACATGTCTCACCCTCCCTCACCCTCAGCAATGGAGCCCTCAGGGTTGTGTCCTGAGCCCTCTGCTGTACTCATTGTACACTTATGACTGTGTGGCCACTTCTATCTGTACCACCTTTGTCAAGTTTGCAGACAACACTGTTGTGATTGGCCTCATTTCTGATAATTATGAGAAGGCCTACCTGGAGGAGATTAAAAGCCTGGAGAACTGGTGCCAAGAAAACAACCTCCTCCTGAACATCAACAAGACAAAGGAATTGATAGTGGACTTCAGCACAAAACAGGAGAGGAGCTACCACACCTCGATGATCAACAGAACCCCAGAGGATAGAGTGGACAAGTTCTCAGTACTTATATGGTCTTCATATCATGCAGGACCTGCCATGGTCCTATCACATCAACACCCTGGTAAAGAAGGCCCGGCAGCGTCTTTACCACCTTAGATGCTTAAGAGACTTTCAACTAAGGTGCTAAGGAGCTTTTATGCCCGCATCTTAGAGAGCATCCTGACAGGAAGCATCACAGCCTGGTTCGGGAACAAGCACCAAGCAGGATAGACGGTCTCTCCAGAGGGTGGTGCAATCAGCTGAACGTGCCATCCGCACTGAGCTCCCTGACGTGCAATCTATCTACAGCAAGTGGTGCTGGATCGAAGCCAGGAAGATAATGAATAACAATGGACTCTTCTCTCTGTTGTGGTCAGGGAAGTGCTTCCGCTCCCTGAAGACCAACACAGAGAGTGTATGGTTGTATGTGTGGCAAGTAAAAAAATTTGAATTTAAAAAAAAAAAATGCTAAATGACATTCAAATAAACACAGATTCTACACGGTCCAGTTTAGGACGCATATAAACAGTTTATTTGGAATCCATTCAGACTGGCGAAAGTTTGAACGCCGCTATTGTGAGCAGTGACGTTTGTGGAAGTTTAAGCTGCAGGAAGTGAAAAAAAGCAATTGGCCAAGAAAGAAAAGAGCAGGGAGAAAAGGAGAGCGACAGAGAAGATCAATAATAATGCAGCGTGAAGTCAACAAGCGGCTTCTGCAATTAAAGCTTTAACTCCAGAAACTTTTAAACAAACTCAATTTTTAAACGCCTCAGGAGAAATAAAGCACGTCGTCACAATGCGAACTCGTCCTCAGCGCCACTCTTCTTTACAGCACATCCCTCTATTTCATGGCCCAGTGAGCTGAGCGCTGAAATATTCCATTTCTAATTTCATCTCTTCTGTTTTTTTGTTTTTTTTTCTTTTTTTATTGTGTTAATAGATGCAGAGGCGTAAATGATTAATGATGCAGAGCAGCCAGGCCAAAACACTCAGCCTCAATAATTCATATTTAGTCCTGAGTGATCAATTTTCTCCCTCCCTCGCTTTCTCTCGCTCCCTCTTTCTCCGTATTTATATGTCTTGTTCCATATTGAACACCGTCCTCAGCTCCATTCAGCCGTTTAGGAAATGTTTTATTGCTGTCTTTCAGAGCTCAGGAGACGTACCAGCGATTCTCATTAATGTCTCATTAAGGAATCCACTTTGTCCAAAATGCTTCTCGTAAAATAAATCCCTCTTCAGAAAGGAGACACGGGATCCAGTAAGAGCATTATTATGTTCTGGATAACTATAAATAGAGATACGGATCTACTGGTATTGGATATTAGTCTGATACCGTGCTTTATTTACTCATTTTCGTAAAAAAAAATGATCCAATACCAACATCTGATAGCAGGTGATACTCTGTAGCGTAATCCTACTGTACGCTGTCGCACTTATGGACGTATTATTTCACCGCAAACTACAGCATCTTCCTACAACACGAGTGTTTATGATGCTTAAACGGTGCGTTTAATGAAGATTGTGAGTACAGAGCAGTATTAAAGAGAGTGGGAATAAAAAATGAGCCCAAGGTGCCGTGAATTGTGAGCACACAAAGGTATCTGCCAGCATGAAGCAGTGACATGGCCATGCTAAAACTAAAGACTTCCAGAACCTCTTCAGCAAGCACTAATGAAACGGAGAACTTGCTGAAGAACTAACTAGTACTAGAAACCTGCTCAAAACCAGAGTTCCAGAACTTTCTGAAGAACCAAATAGTACTAGAAACCTGCTCAAGAACCAAAGAGGTTCAGAACTTTCTGAAGAACTAAGTAGTCCTAGAAACCTGCTCAAGAACCAAAGAGGTCCAGAACTTTCTGAAGAACTAAATAGTACTAGAAACCTGCTCATGAACCAAAGAGGTCCAGAACTTTCTGAAGAACTAAATAGCACTAGAAACCTGCTCAAGAACCAAAGAGGTCCAGAACTTTCTGAAGAACTAAATAGTACTAGAAACCTGCTCACGAACCAAAGAGGTCCAGAACTTTCTGAAGAACTAAGTAGTCCTAGAAACCTGCTCAAGAACCAAAGAGGTCCAGAACTTTCTGAAGAACTAAATAGTACTAGAAACCTGCTCATGAACCAAAGAGGTCCAGAACTTTCTGAAGAACTAAATAGTACTAGAAACCTGCTCAAGAACCAAAGAGGTCCAGAACTTTCTGAAGAACTAAATAGTACTAGAAACCTGCTCAAGAACCAAAGAGGTCCAGAACTTTCTGAAGAACTAAATAGTACTAGAAACCTGCTCAAGAACCAGAGTTCCAGAACTTTCTGAAGAACTAAATAGTACTAGAAACCTGCTCAAGAACCAAAGAGGTCCAGAACTTTGTGAAGAACTAACTAGTCCCTGAATCGATTCAAGAAATCGAGATCCATAACTAATTCAAGAACTTAAACCAGCTAAACCATGACCCTGATGCTTGCACTGAAGATCGTTTAAAACACACAGCACTGTTTAACTCTATAGTACACAGTTATAGAAGAGTAATGATTTATAAAGCGCAGTATCTGGTGTCACCCAGATGAGGATGAGTTCCCTTTTGAGTCTGGTTCCTCTCAAGGTTTCTTCCTCATGTCATCTCAGGGAGTTTTCCCTCACCACTGTTGCCTCTGGCTCGCTCATCAGGGATCAAAATCTATATCCGGATTTCTGTAAAGCTGTTTTGTGACCGTGCCTCTTGTTAAAAGTGTTGTATAAATAAAATGCAATGTAAATGAATTAAGGAGTTCGTTCTGGAACCTACTTAAGATCTAAAGAGTTTCAAAGCCTTCACTGAAACTAAAGACTAAAGACATTTCTGAGAAACTAAAGAGTTCCTGAACTGTCTGGCAAACTAATTAATCCAGGAACCTACTTGAGAACCTACTTGTAAAGCTGCTTTGCGACAAGGTCCATTGTTAAAAGCGCTATACAAATAAAACTGAATATTGAGAAGTTAAAAAGTTGAGGAACCTTCTAAGAAAATAACTAATTCCTGAACTTTCTGAGAAACTAAAGAGTTTCTCAACATTCTGAGGAACTAAATAGTACCAGACTCTTCTGAGAAACTAAAAGGTGTAGGAACCGTTGAAGAGACTAAATAGGTCTGGAACCTTCTGAGGAACTAAAGAGTTCCAGAACGTTCTACTTAACGATTATTAAAGATCACGTCTGAGTTTATACCCTGAAAGGTACAGTTTAGTACCGTTTTACTTACTGAGAACGTAAAAGCTGATAAAAATTAATTTATTAATTAACTCCTGGAATATTCAAGACTCAGCGCTTGTGTAGAAACAGAAATTCTGTGGATCCGAGGGAAGAGTGGGTATGGCGTTTGGTCAGTAATGTTCAGTACAGCAAGCTCCACCCTCTGTAGTTCCTGATTCATAGTATAAGAAACTAAAATTGGTTCTGGATCCTCCAGTGGAAAAGCATCTAAACTTGCTGAACTGCTAAAGTTCCTGTCATCAGACGTCCTATAAACTTTTCAGACACCAGCAGGAGCAGACGAGGAGCTTCGCTGCTGCTTTACTGAGCAGACTTTACCGTGTGATGTGTTAATGATAATGGAGTTACTGTTGCCAATAGCAACCGAGAGATAACGAGTAAGACAGTGAGCTGAAGGGTTTGTAGACGTCTGAGCTAATTTAGGAAAGAGCGAGATTCTGTACAGCTTTTCTGATGATCTCGGCACTTTCAAAAGTTTTTATAACGAGGCCCCAAGTCACTGCAGCTTCACTGAGGCTCAAAATCCCCCTACAACAACAACAACGTTACACTTTACCTCCAACAAAAGAGATTTACTACAGGCTGCTAGCTGGTGTGATGAAGAGGAGTTACTACTGCCGCTGTAAAGTTGATTCTTTTCCAATAACAGCATGTAACTAAAGTGTTTTATTCCTCTTACACCACCACAGTTTGCCTACAATCGACAGGTTTTGTTCCCGAGAAACCGCAATGTGCAAAGTCAGGTCAAGTCAGGTGGGTTTTGTCATTCCTCTACATGGCTTGTATACACTGGAATGAAATGTGGTTTCTCCAGGACCATGGTGCAACAGTCGTGGCCTAATAGTCTGAGAGTCGGACTTGTAACCTGAAGGTGAGCCTGAAGGTTGTGGGTTCGAGTCTCGGGTCCGGCAGGGATTGTAGGTGGGGGAGTGAATGGCCAGCGCTCTCTGCCANTGTGTGCACTTGGATGGGTTAAATGCAGAGCACAAATTCCGAGTATGGGTCACCACACTTGGCCACAAAAGTCACTTGACAGAACAGTACACAAGACTACAAATAGTGCAATACACAGGACAATAACTACACATAAATAATAAATAATGCTCCTCCTCTATTATTTATTATTTAAATAAATAAGTAACACTCCTCGGTCCTGAAGATGTCTGAAAATATACAGCTTTAGCTCTGACTGTTACTAAGCGCTGACACTGGAGACTCCTTCCTTCCTTCCTTCAAAACTTTTTTTTTGTTTAAATCCATTTATGTGAAGCTCGTTTATAAGTGAGCTGTTCCTATAGATTGATATAAAGCTGAGATTTGCTGTTATAGAAAATGAACTCGACAGCTTCTGACCAATCAGAATCCAGAAATCATCATTCAGTGTGTGTGTGTGAGGTCTGTGTGGTTTATTAGACCCTGAGCACATCCTCCTGTGAGGAGCGAACAGTCGTAATCACTCGGCTTCACCTCATTCCAGCTCCTCAGGTTGAGATCTGAAGTTGCGTTTGTGTTTCTCTGTTCACGCTCGATTGAACCCTTTTATCCGACCCCTTTTTCTCCTTGTTCCTTCAAGCTGTGGGGATGGTTTTTAAACCCCTCGCCCCGGTGCGGCTCATCTCCTCCTCAGCCACGCCGTTTCTTTGTTAAGTGTAAAACAGTCCCATAATGGCAACATGGAAAAAGCAATCAAGCGGTTAATTAAGATCGGAGCTGAAAGGATGTAGTGGTGCTGTGGGGCGTTTCTGCAAAACGCTCAACACCTCGTCATTCATTTTCCACTCACATCAGGCAGAGACCTTTGTAAAGCCAAAACGTTGCTGGAGCTCTGTGTATGTGTGTGTGTGTGTGTGTGTGTGTGTGTGTGTGTGCTGGCGAGAAAGAAAGAGTGAGATTTGCTCACTTCAGCAAAAGACAGAGTGAAAGATGAGCATTCCTTTTCTACGTGCATTCGCAACACGCGAATAGAGATGTTCTTGCTTCTGTGCAAATTAGGTGTGATGCTGTAAAGATCTAAGGATGCAGGCTGTCTATCAGTACCACACATCTCCAAAACCACGGCAGGGGGCGGAGCTTTCTCTTACCAAGCCCCAAAACTATGGAATAGCCTCCCAGTTAATGTACGT
>CM074962.1:2152111-2163262 GCA_037577455.1 Pangasius macronema
TTTGTGTAAAGCTGCTTTGAGGCAATGACCTTTGTAAAAAAAAAAGCGCTATACAAATAAAAATGAATTGAATTGAACTGTAAAGAGACAAATCCAAACGATTCCTAAACTATAACTGTGGTTTCATCTTATCCTGTCATGGACGACCTCTTAATAAATGTGCATCCAGATGTTACGAGGAAAAAAGAGCGTGTAAGGGTCATCGTCTCTAGCAACTACGGAGACCACTCACATGCATCGATCGTGACAATCGAACGAAACGATTAGTTTAGGCTCAACAAAGCTAGTACAAAGCCGAGCATGTGACCTAAATCAAACCTTTTTTTTAAATGTATGTTTCATTAGTTAGCGTCAAAACATTATACATATGCATATAGCTCTATCACTGTTCTCAACTTTTCAAAAAATAAATAAATAAAAAGGCAGGCCACGCCCACAAGCGACAGTGTAGAGTTAGCCAGAATAAGTAGCTGCTTTCTGAAGTGGGCTAAGGCTCCCTCCTGAGGGAAATTCCCTCCGATTGGGACACGACAAGTGGCTGTGCTTTGAGGATGAAGCTTTCAGCTGAACTGTGATCCTTTTTTTTTCTGCCACACACACACACACACACACACACACACACACACACAAGAAAGAAATAATATCGTGCTATTGTGTCTCCATGGGGGCCTGTTGGGGATTTGATCTCTCACTGAGAGAAAGTGTGTGTGTGTGTGTGTGTGTGTGTGTGTGTGTGTGTGTGTGTGTGTGTGTGTGTGTGATAGAAAATCTTTTCCTCAGTCCTCCAGGGTGATGCTCCGCTTTTCATTACACATCTGATGTGTCTCCTGTCTCCTGGGACTCGTACTGCTGCAGGTCTTTCATACCTGCGTAACATTTTTCTTTCCCCCTCACTGCCTCTGTTTCCTCCGCTTCCTGTCAGTCGTTTTTCTCTGGCATGTCACGGCTACGCGCCGTTTACGTCTCGAAACAGCTACATCACACCGGAGAGCTTGGGTGCGATGAGTTTATCTGTCATCTGAGAGCCTGGCAAATGTGTCCGGCTCCTTCACACCAGTTCACAGCAATTACAGTCCAAGAGTATTATTATTATTATTATTATTATTATTATTATTATTATTATTACATGTCACACTGTAGGAGATGTCAACAAAATCTTGTCTGAGCTCTATAACAGACTGTGTGATAGCGTGTGTTCTCCTTCTCAGACGTACGATTATAACGCTGGACCTGTGAGTACAGAACATCACATGTAATCTCATGAACGAATCATACATGTGAAAATAAATTAAATCACGTGAACAATTTATCTTGTGAAATACATGACATGTGAAATGAATCATCTGAGAGAATCTCATGTAGAAATAAAGGAATCGTGCGAAAGAATCACATGTGGGGAAAAAAAAGATTTATCTTGTGAAAATAAATCAGGCGGAATGAATGAATCATGTGAGAGAATCATAAGTAAAAAATTTATTTTGTGGGGGAAAAAACTCGTACATGAAAAACAAATCATGTGAATCACGTGTTAAATAAGTGAATCATGTGTGTGGGGGGAATTATACATGAAAATGAATCGATCATATGAAGGAATCATTTCAGAAAACAAACAAATAATGTGAAAATATCAAGGAAATAAATCAATCAGGTGAAAGAATCACATGTGAATATTAATGAATCATGTAAAAGAATCAAAAGTAAAATAAATGGATGATATGAAAGAATCACATGGGGGGGAAAAAATCAAGTGAAAAAAAATCATGCAAAAATAAATGAATCATGAAAGAACCGCATGTGAAATTACTTGAATCGTCTGAAAATACTGTACATTGTGAATATAACTGAATCATGAAAGTATCGTGTGAAAATGAATGAATCATGTGAAAGAATCACATGTGAATGAACGAATCGTGTGAAAGAATCAAACATGAAAATGAACAAATCATGTGAAAGAATCACATGTGAAAATGAACGAATCGTGAAAGAATCACATGTGAATGAACAAATCATGTGAAAGAATCACATGTGAAAATGAACGAATCATGTGAAAGAATCACATGTGAAAATGAACGAATCGTGAAAGAATCACATGTGAATGAACGAATCATGTGAAAGAATCACATGTGAAAATGAACGAATCATGTTAAAGAATCACATGTGAAAATGAACGAATCATGTGAAAGAATCACATGTGAAAATGAACGAATCATGTTAAAGAATCACATGTGAAATGAACGAATCATGTGAAAGAATCACACGTGAAAATGAACGAATCATGTGAAAGAATCACATGTGAAAATGAACGAATCGTGAAAGAATCACATGTGAAAATGAACGAATCGTGAAAGAATCACATGTGAAAATGAATGAATCATGTGAAAGAATCACATGTGAAAATGAACGAATCGTGAAAGAATCACATGTGAAAATGAATGAATCATGTGAAAGAATCACATGTGAAAAGTGTGTCTCTGAGCTCTGTCGCTTATTTTTCCACTCCTCACACAGCGAAACGCAAACATGATTTTGTGTGAAACAGACCAGAACCGGAAAATCTCTGCTTAAATACACCAAGCAAAGCATGCTGGGAAATAAACTCTCAACAGTACAGAGCTACGCGTGTGCTTATCATCTGCTCATAAAGTGCTGTTTTTATTATTCACAATAGGATGTGTGTCACTAATTAAAGAACAGACCAGGCTGTGTTTTAATGAACCCCACTCCATGCTGCTGTTTCTGTCCATGTTCCTTTCACAAGTCTGTTCCTGTCGATCAATAAGCGTTAAAACACTGCTAATGGCCCGAGCTGAGCTGATAATTAGCTTCACAGTCATGGCAAAAGCGTACTGACTGACACAGAATGAATTTCTGTAGACCTGCTTTGTGGAAAGACTGTTGGGAGTCTCCCTGACTGGACTTCCAGCTTGCCTCGAGTTTTTATCACTGAGATTAGATGACAAAGAGCGACGAGTGGATGAATCAAGACATGGAGAAGTTTCTCAGGCAAAGACGAACTTCCTGATGCCAAGGAATTTTTTAAATTACACCCTGCACATGAACACCTCTGTTCCTTCCTTCCATATTTCTAGCGAAATCACAGACGAACATCTGCTGGCCGTTCCGGATGAATTGGTTCTGCTCTTTAATGAGCTGAATGTCAGGCTCCAGTGATTTAGTCTGGAGCGGTCGCTTTAGCCTTCAGCGTCTTCAGCGTCTTCAGCCCTGGTTAGACTTCCTGCCTCAGTGGTTTGGACGATCGATTAAAAATAACACGGTGAGGCGGTGAGCTGTAGGAGATTCCTGCTCATTATCATACACGATATCCCACAATCCTCAAAGTTACACCACAGCACAGCGCTGTAACAGACGTCGGGATTCTAATTGGTCAGAAGGTGTTTAGGGGATCCACTCGTTGTAATACGTTATCGTTTCTATAGTAACAGCTTATTCACAGGGACAATGTGTGTAATCGTCTGACATTTATGGAAGGAGTCTCCAGTGTCAGAGGTACAGCTATAACTTTAACTATTGAGATGACTTAATATTTAAACATAGCTAGCTAACATCGTGTAAGTAACTCTCTGTAGTTTTGTAGTGAAATGAAATGAACACGATTATGTTACGCTCATTATTACACGTGCACGAATTTAAAAGCTGTAGTAATGAGTTTTGAGTACTACGCATGGCTTTAATGGCTCTACTGCTCTCAGAGCTGTTTTAGCCTCCTGTGTATTTTCTCAACATTTAAGAAAAGAAAAAAAAAAACTCATTCCGCATCTAGAGACATTTTCCTTTTTAAAAAAATAAACATGTAAATTGAGCCAATTTTTCCCTTCTCTCAACACGTTTAATGGTTTTTGCACTTCTATAATTGTCAGCACCTGCAAATTGGCCCTGGGCTGTTTCTCTCTTTCACACTGTATTAAACTAACTTCCTAAAAAGTGCAAGTTGTTTCTGGAGTGTGAGTTTTGCAGCAGAAACATATTAAAACTAGATTTATGTTTACGGTGTTACTCCGAATCTAATAACTTAATTAATCTACGGTACGTTTCTGATGTATTAGCTATTGTGAACTAATAAACTGGTAACTCTGTGTATTTTTCATGCACTTTGCTCATTATCCTGTCTACCTGCTGCACATTTATACCTTTAAACCTGACACGTAATTTCAGTGAGGCTGCTGAGATATTTATCAGTTTAATTAAAAACGCACTCACGTTTGTTTATTTATTTATTAATAATAATGAACGTGAACTGTAAATGATTGAGACAGAATCGGATCTAAACGCAGAGCAGTTAGAGTTTAGGAGTCGAGCAGAGGCTCGGTAAAGGACCTGAACCAGTGAGACGCTACAGTCCGCATACAAAAACACCCACCTCACAGAGTCTAGTTACAAATTTAAAGCGGACAACATTAAACTCCACTTTTGGCAGAAACTCAATTTTCTTGTAAAGGAAGAGAGCGAGGATCCGTGTAGAGAAGATTTATTACAAACACAATCCAGATTCCAAGATACTTAATCGTTGAACAGTTCCAGGTCATACACGCAATCAGCAACAAACAGTATTAAGGGTTTTTTTTAAGTAGTGACTTGTGGCCAAGTGTGGTGAGCCATACTCGGAATTTCTGCTTTGCATTTAACCCATCAAAGTGCACACACACACCTGAGAACACACACCAGGAGCAGTGGGCAGCCATTTTAGCTGCGATGCCCGGGGAGCAGTTGGGGGATCGGTGCCTTGCTCAAGGGTCTCACCNATTCACTCCCCCACCTACAATCCCTGCCGGACCCGAGACTCGAACCCACCACCTTCAGGTTCACCTTCAGGTTACAAATCCGACTCTCGAACCATTAGGCCACGACTGCCCATTACAGGTGCAAGGTCAAGGGCAATCCAAGGTGAGAGAAATCGAGGAAAGATCGTATACAAAATGGCATTCAAGAACAAAGAACTTGCACAAAAGTAAACTGTTGGCAAGACTTCGCAACTGACCTAATGTCCATGTGCTTTATATACTTATATATATACAGGAAACAGATGAAACAAATGAAGAAGGGTCTCTAGAACTCGGAGGAGGTTGCCCTATTTGTGGTGTATGTGACATTTCAATTATTTTTATGTCTTTAACAAATAACTATTCTGTTCTAAACGTTTTTGTTTAACTGAGCCGAGCATGATGAGCGCCAATTTCATGTTTTCTACTGAATTCACATCATGTGCTCTTGTTTCTGTTCCAGTCCTGTCTCCGCCTCTGTACTCTCGTTTGCTGTGTTTCCTGGACAGCTGAAGATTGTAAAAAGAAGCCCCAGATTCCTGTTCTTGGATGACAGGAGTGGAAACCGTTCTGATCTTCTGCCGTCGTAGTCCATCCATCTCGGGGTTTGGATGCTTTTCTGCTCACCACGGTTGTAAAGAGTGGCTATTTGATTTACTGTCACCTTCTCAGCAAGGCAATTCTGCCCACAGAGCTGGATGTTTTTTTGTTGTGGAAACTCTAGAGACTTCTATGCATGAAATTCCCAGGAAACTCAGTAGTTTCAGAAGTACTCACACCAACCCTTCATGTCAAGATCACATTTTTCCTCATTCTGTTAATGAAGCCCGTGACTGGTTGGCTGATTGAATAATTGCATGAGTCTTATAGGAGTCTTATTTTCACGTGCACCTTCTCAGATAGAGATCAAATCTAGGAAGCATGTCACTCTGTTAAAAAGAAAAAAAACTGACAGGACTGTCATTGATAGGCTGCATGAATCTACAGTCTGGGCTAGGAGGAAATCAGCCCCAGCCTCACTTCTCACTTCTTCATAACATTCACTGTATTGTTCAATGTTGCTGTTGCACTCAATTCCACAAAAGTTAAAAAAAAAAAAAAAGAATCCATTTTAAGATGTTTGTTTACAGCAGATGAGATGAGAGAGGGGTCTCTCTTCCCTCCATCACGGACATTTACACCTCACGCTGCATCCGCAAAGCCACCAGCATTGTGGACGACCCCACACACACACCCCTCACACACTCTTCACCCTCCTGCCGTCTGGCAAACGGTACCGAAGCATTCGGGCCTCACGACCAGACTGTACAATAGTTTCTTCCCTCATGCCGTCAGACTCCTCAATAATCAGAGACTGGACTGAAGGAAGAACACACACACACACACAAACACACACACACACACAGATACACACACACACATACATATATACACACAAACACACTACTGAACATCCTCCATGCACATATTTTACACGTTTTATGCTGCTGCTTGCTATTATGTTTACACATAGTATAATACGATTATGTTTACACTACTTCAGCTATTTATATCGAACTCTGTCATATTTGCACTATTGTCACTTGGTCACTTTAACAGAACTGTGTACTGGTCGGCGCTGTAGTCATTGTACTGTCTTGTTCTGTCTTGTGCATCAAAGGAAGTAGCAGAGATCGTCAGTGCCTCTGGTGAGTGCCTATAGCTAGCACGGCTTTGCTAATCTAATCTCAGAATGAAGCTAATCCAAAGCCTAGCATGTACCATGCAAATCACAAACAAGGGATTTTCACACTGATTTAGCACGTTNTGTGTTGTTCTGTGTTTGTCTTATGTAGCACCTTGGTCCTGGAGAAACGTCGTTTCGTTTCACTATGTACTTGTATACGGCTGAAATGACAACAAACTCCACTTGACTTGACTTGAAATATATAAAATCTCTGAAATAAAACCTGCTCCTGTGTTATTCTACATTCACACTAACAGGTAAGAAAGCGACAGATGGTCCTATGACGTGTGTGTGGTCTAACGTTTCTACAGTTAGTTGTTAACTGTTTGACACAAAAATGGAAGAAAATCTTATAAACGTGGTTTCATCTTATCCTATCATACAGAATACAACCTCTCATTAAATGCATATAGACATATTATGAATAAAAAACAAAGCATTAAAGGAAGTAGCAGAGATCGTCAGTGCCTCTGGTGAGTGCCTAGCTAGCTAGCTTTGCTAATCTAATCTGAGAATGAAGCTAATCCAAAGCCTAGCATGTACCATGCAAATCACAAACAAGGGATTTTCACACTGATTTAGCACGTTATATAATTTGAGTTGAACTAGTTCCCTTTGGAAGATATATCGATACTACTGTTTCTCATCAGAACTGAAAGATTACAGGCTATATGAGAGTCTTGTCGCTTGCTAGTGTGAACGTAGGGTCAATGATCGCGCAGTTTGTGAGCAGTTTGTCTCAGTAACAGCGCGAGTCTGTGGAGGTAAAACTCATTACTGCTGTTTCATTTCAATCGAATCCTCCACATCATTAATGCTGTTTTATTCATGTGATTTACACGATCAACTCCAGAGCTCGATTTTCGCCTTCGACTGCAGATTCATGTGAGGAAAATGCAATACGCTGTGTGACAGCATCAAAGTCTGATGGTCCCATTAGATGTAGATTAGACTGATTAGGCACTGAGGCAGTGTGATTTTATTACTGATTAGTCAAACAGAACGTGTGGGAGGGTAAAACTCTGGATTAATGCTGCTAATTTGGAGCACGTGATCACTCAGTTCTAGTCGCTATAATAAAGCCTATGGGCTCACGTCCGTCAGCGCCGACACGCTCGCCTGTGCGTTATGGTGCACGTCGCGCCGAGTTTAACGAGCGAGCCGTAATGAACGCTTCTAACACAAGTGAAAAAAAGATGCCTTTGATTATTATTGGATTATTTCACTCTGATTCATGTCATCTGCTTCAACCCCTCTTTATCTCCTCTGTAGGAAGAAAGCGTGTTGAGGATCTGGAGCCTGAAGAGAAAACTCCGCCCTTAAAACGCATTAAATGTGTTTATATCGAAGTATTTGTGCTGTGTTTGGCGTTTCTGGTACTAATTTGTTCATTATTCCCGTGAACATTAGGGATAACGCTCAGCGTTTGCTGTTCGCTCTTGAAAACAAAGGAGCATGAGCTTCTCACCATGTTCAATTTCATGTTAATGAGAAATCCAGTGTAGAAGTAGTGGAGATGTTGGAGACTCCCAGAATGCAATGCAGCTATACAACAGTGAGTCTCAGCTTGCCTCGATGTCTACAAGATGATAAGCGCGATAGCACAGCCGAAGCTTCGGAGGCTGATCTGTTTGAGTGTACAGATGAGGATCTGAGAGAGCCGGACAGGCTAAAGCACTAAAGCGCCGCTGCACCTGCTTGCAGGTTCAGAAGGCTGTTAGCATGTATTTCTCTCATTCATAATCTGGACTCATGAAGGAAAGGCACAGCAGCAAATGACACACGACTTCATTCCACAAAGTGTGACTTGATAGTACTTTATTGAAGAACAAAAAATCATACTTTTTATCCGTTTATAGTTACATTGAATGCTGTGGAACATCCCTGAAACACTGTTCCTGTGCTCAGTTCCATTGTAGCAGCTACAACCAGACTCGAAGATGTCGGAAGGCGTCAAGTTACAGACCGTTACAAAGCACTGACACTGGAGACTCCTTCCAGAAATATTAAACAAACATCTCCTTACATATTAATGATTACACTTTTTCTTTCCTTCCATTTATGTGGAGCATCCGCAGTACAGGTCCGTTTGAGTGAGCTGTTGCTATAGAAACGATATAACGTATAAGAACTAGCGCATTAATATAAACCTGTCCAAGCTGCTGTTACAGAAAATGAATCGACACCTTCTGACCAATCAGAGTCCAGAACTCTGGAAGAGCGCTGTGGTATAAACCTCATTAACAGGCTGACTGACCGTAGCCGCTATGCTAATTAGACGTATCATTCTCTGAAGGATGATGTGCTTTGACACCACGGTTATTTAAAACAATGCGACACTTCGCTAATTGCTGAAATGATTCAGATGGAGCGTGTAATCAGACGCATCCTTCTACTCGAGCCCGGGCGTCTCTTTGCGAAAAAAAAACAATTTCTACACATTTAATCTTCCACTAATGTTTCTGTGGAGGAATACTGAGGATCTGTTTCAGATTTATGCTCGAGCTTCACAGCATGTTCGGTTCAAAACACAAGTCAAATTTAGCCACAGGAGCTAATTTACGTCCCTCTATAGGACTGAAGTGGGTCGAGCAGCGTAACAGCGCACCCGCTACGCCAAATTAGCTCATAACTCCACAAAGCATTAACCTCCACTCTGAGGCAAATCACAAGATAAGTGTGTGTGTGAAGGAAGCTCACATCCAGTAGGCTTTTGGCACATGAATCCCAAACGTTTCAAATCTGCTAGCACGTTTCACCCAGAGCTAATTTAGCTGCTAAACTAATGAGCAGCAGAACGTCTTTCCTATTTGTCTTTCCAATGTCATAATTAGCACAATTACATGAAGCTTCTAAGAGTCAAAGGATACGTTCACAATCCCAAGTGACACAAAATCCGATTTTTTTATTGATTTGTTGATTATTAATTATAAAAATGAATTCTTTCCTGAACACTGGATTGATCATATTGCCATTTTATAAAAGCAGTCAGATTTTCTTCCTTATGTGACACATCAGGTCTGATTTTCTTTCAGGACTTTCTGTGGACATAAAAAAATCCAATCTTTTCGTATGTGGTCCTAGATCGGACGCTTAATCCTGTGGCTTTTTCCCAGTGAACTTTAATGTGTGTGTCATCATCATCCACTGTCACTGAATTACTTGATCTTTTTGGAAATGAAACCTGGAAGGAACCGACAGAATGGCTTCAGTACGAGTGTACGTTGTGTGCGTTGTAGAGAAAACTGCGTTACAGGCCGTAGCGCTTGTTTGTGTTTACTTTTTGTGCTTATCTTTTAACTGACATACCCCAACACCTCTGCACTCCAGCCACATAACAGTGTGTTCACAAATAATAAAAAAACACAGCTGAAATCGGAAGACGCCCAGCGCAGCCGGATAATTCTCCTGCGAGCAAAAAAACCATGCTGTGCTGTGCAAGGAATGTAATGAAACTAGCGTAAACATAGCTATGATGGAATATTTTATTACTGGTGAAGGGATGAAGCAGGCTGTGCTATTCGCCGTGTTGCTCCTGGACAGGTCTGAAAACGCTGGATCTGTATAAAGCTTCGGACTTTCCGAATCACCTGCTTTACGTAGATATTATAGATAGGGTTTTATCCCGTAGAGCGCCAGGTAAGGAAATAATGTCCAGTGTTAGCGATGGAGGGATGTGGCATAAAAAAGAGGTTCATGTAAGCAAAAACAAGCACTATGGAGCATAACGCTTTTCTAAACGGCTTTACTCATCCACATAATACCCTCATGCTGAGGCCACAGTTAAACCGTTATTCTTATATCATGTTCTACATGTTTTCCAGGTTGTTTATACAAGCAAGAAATTTTTATTTGGTTATTGCGCCTTTAATTAAACGTAGGGTTTAGAGATCTTTTCTCATAAAGCGCATCAGCACAGGAGGAAATATTGTAAATAAATAAAATATGAGTGGCCACGGCTGAGGAGGAAAAAAAAATCTATTGTAATTCATGATTCCACACAGCGAGCGACGCAGGATGCAGACGCAGGATGCAGACGCAGGCTTTGGGCTTTCACACAGATAGAAAAGAGCACTTCCATTTCCGAGTGTGAGGATTAAAGCGTGGCCGATCCTGAGCTGCTTTCACTCGCTGGTTCCTTCAGACGTGCTGATGAAAGAGAAAATCCGCGAGGTTTACGGAGCAGAAAATGGTTTCTTCAGGGTGCACACCACCAGCGCAGGCTTTCCATGCTGACTGAGCAAGCACACGTCACGCCACGCTTATTTAATCCTTTGTATTTCTCCATCGTCGCTAAATCTGTGCTAAAGCTGCGGTGAAATCGATAAAGTAATGAAGTGTGTGGGGAATAAAACTGTGTGTCGTGCTGGTCGAGGAAAATAATCAACGGCGGGGTGGTGTGACGAGGTGGAGTTACTGTGAAGCCCTCAGAAGCTGATTATTTTCCTACAACAGAACGTCCCCAAGTGTTTTATTCCTCTTACACTACAGCAATCTGACAATGACTAAGCCTTATTTATCTATTAAAAATAAATAAACAGAAGAAATGTCATGTCTGGGTGGTGTCGCGCCTGTGTCTGTGTGTGTGTGTGTGTGTGTGTGTGTGTGTGTGTGTGTGTGTGTGTGTGTGTGTGTGTGTGTGTGTGT
>CM074962.1:2173632-2185796 GCA_037577455.1 Pangasius macronema
GGTTGCACAATTGCACTACTTGTCCTTGTACCGCACAATAATAGAAGGGATTTATTTATAATCGCACTCTCCGTTACTCCCAGATGAGGATGGGTTTCCCTTTTGAGTCTGGTTCCTCTGAAGGTTTCTTCCTCATATCATCTCAGGGAGTTTTTCCTCACCACCGTCACCACTGACTCACTCATTAGGGATAAATTCACACTGATAAATTCAAGTATTTATAATATACATTTTGTTCATCCATTTATTTCTGTAAAGCTGCTTTGCGACAATGTCCATTGTTAAAAGCGCTATACAAATAAAACTGAATTGAATAAAAGAAGGTTAACAAACACACGGAAATAAAGAGAAAGTGTTGTATTGGGTTTATAAAATATAACCCTTTTTTATTTGAAAATGTCAAGATCAGTTGTGTTGGAGGTTTTTCCTCGTCTGTGAGCAGCGCCTCCATTAAAACATCAACAATCTCCATTACACACCATTATAATGAGTTTATTTGCCTTTACATTGTTCAGTAAAGAGTAAAGAGACTTTCTGTCATGTGGTAAATCTCCAGCGTCTCGTTTGGAATCTGGTCTGATCTGTAACACGTCTCTGTGGGTTTAAACACGTGTGATGGAGACAAATCTCCTGCGTGTAAACACGGCTTCGGATGAATGTGACGTGACTCCACACGAGTTGATGGTGAAGCCTTAATCCGGTGCATTAGTGGCGTGTTTACGCACGTTACAGACGTTTATTCAGACAAATGGGACGTTTAAATCGTGGAAGTGAATCCTCGGCTTCTGAAGTAAATATTTACTCACAGTCAGCGCCGCGCAAACCGAGCACTGTATCTGAGAAAAACCCAAATCAAGATAAACGGAGAAGCTTTTCTGCTTTTTTTTTTTTATAAAATATCAAACTCATTTCCTAGGATCGATGGCTTGAGGGCTGATCCACCAGCCAGCTCGTTAAGTGTTAGCAGGACGTCTTACATACGTGATGAGCGTGAAGATCTCAGCGAGGAGAAAGTGTCGAAATTAACTACTGAAGTGAGAAACAGGAAATCTGTCTCATTCAGCAGAACTGATATGACTTCAGAAAGACTCGTACTGTCAGGAGAGAAGGGTTTAGGGCTCGTCTTTCTCAGCTCCTCTTTCACCAGGAAACACAAACCTTCAGTCTTTGTCCATAAAGCTGTTGCTGGGTCAAAATTCTGAATCCGCCACTCTTTCATTTCAACACGTTTGTTTGTTTGTGGTGATAAAACCTTACAGAATATGTAAGCATGTGTGTATGAGGTGTAGAAGTCTGCATAGTGTATGCATGATTCAGTGATCTGCACTAGGAAGGTCTCATTACGTCTTCATTATCATATTCACACATTGTACAGCACGAAGCCAGACTTTACACGCAGATAATAACGCATGATGTGAAAGGTTCATTATCCAGCTCTCAGCTTTGAAGCATTGATTCACCGCCTCGATAACTGTCTGCTTTCGGCTCCTCAACTAGTAATGAGCTGAACAGACTGCAGCGTATTGTCAGGTTAGCCGAAAAGCTCATGCCCTCCATCAAAGACCTGTTCTTCTGCAGAACCAGGAAGTGAGCGAAAAAAGAGACCAGGTCTTTCCCTGTGTCCTGTGTCCTTGTATCCACTGTCGCCTCAGATTCCTGTTCATTGCTGACAGGAGTGGAACCCGACCCGATCCGGTCTTCCGCTGTTGTAGCTCATCCTCCTCAACGTTGTGCATTCTGAGATGCTTTTCTGCTCACCGCGGTTGTAACGAGTGATTATTTGAGTTAGCGTAGCCTTCCTGTTAGCTCAAACCAGTCTGTCCGTCCTCCTCACACTCTCTTATCAGCATGGTGTTTCCGCCAAAACTGCAGCCCACTGGATGTTTTTTTTTTTCACACCATTTTGCTTGAACTCTACAAACTGTTGTGTGTGAAAATCCCCGGAGATCATCAATTCCTGAAATACTCAACCTCAACACCCTGATGTTTCACCTGTATCTGCATGATTTCTTTTGCATTGCCCTGCTGCCACATGATTGGCTGATCAGATAATTGAATTAATTGGCATGTGTACAGGTGTTCCTAATAAAGTGGACTTCCCCCATGTATTTGCACCTATCTAGCTTCTGTTCGAGTCGCTAATTAGCTGTTTTTTATTGTTATTTTTGAATTTTCTCATGTTTTTTTATGTATTTGTTCTCTTTCTCCCTTTGCTTTCTTCCCTTTTTTTCCTTTTTTTTTCTTGTAAAGATTTTTAAAAGTGAACATTTATTGTCATCATGTCAAAACACACTCAACAAACAGGAAGCCGTTTCCCCACAGGGTAAGCAGGAGCAAAACAATTAAAAAAAAAACACTCCCTGAACAAAACTACATGCCTTCCGTCAACATAAATAAATAAATAAATCAAAAACATAACCGCAGAATGGTTCCTTTCCTACAAAACCCAAAGAACATGGCACTTACCCTCGTGCGGCAGTGGTGACAATAAATATACAGACGATAGACCATCAGTAGACATTTATATAACCGTGCAGTAACTATGCATTCTTACACAAAGTCTCTAACATACAGTGATGTTTTCTGGAAGGAAGTGTTTATTTAGCTCTAATGGAAGGAGTCTCCAGTGTTAGTGCTTCGTAACACTGAGAGATAATGGTGATGGAGAAGAAAGCCACAAATCCGGCAACTCACTCAAACTCCACCCTCTTCTTAGTGTGTGAGAAGACACACAACCAAAAAACACACTGACAAACCATGTCTAGAGCAAGACACGCCCCTGGGGGCGGGGCTTATACATTCTACAGAGCATTTAATTGGATGAACAGATGACATGTACAGGATTAATCATGGAAAAATTGTAATACTTTTCAATAAATATACAATGAAAAATATCTCTGAATATTTTTGCATATATATTTTCTAGATATATTATCATATCATATCCTGAATTTATCTGATAAATTATCTTATCTTATATCAGTGTCCATGGCATTAAGGGACAGGAACAAAAAAACCTCTGCAACACCGATTTTGATTTCAGGAGCACTTTAAGCTCAAACGAGGCGAATAGTATCTCTCCTGATCTCTCACTAAACGCCCGCTCTTATCTGTCCCGTCTCTTCCATCATCATCACTCCATCCCTGCCGCTGAACACCGGAGTGTGAATCTCAATCCGCCGTGTCGTCTTTAATAGGTGTGTGAGGAGAGCTCGGCCTTGGAGCAGCTGCTGCATGCTGTAATGAGTGTGTGCAGTGTGGATGGATGGATGGATGGATGGATGGATGGATGGATGGATGGATGGGCTGGTGGATTCAGAACAGCTTCATTTATCTTCATTTAGCACACAGAGTGTAGCAGATGTCTACTGAAGTGAATGAGTTACACAGAAGAGCTGAAGAAGCTGCTTCCTCTGTTCCCTCCTGCATCATCAGTGACTTCCTGTCAGATAATCCAGACATTTGGTCCTAAGCAAAGATAGAAAAACATATCCACACACACACACACACACACACACACACACACACACACACACACACACACACACACACACCTGATACTGACAGTACTGTGTGTTGTGCGCTTTATCTTCTCTGCTGCTTTTCAGTCAATAAGAAACTGTTTTACATGAATATTAATGAAGGATGCTGCAGTTTTATTCTTTGTGTGAAAATGACAGAATGATGAATTTATTAATAGCTGATGAAATAAAAACAGACACTTGGTTTGTACACGACTTAGTGAAATTAACTCAGACTCGCACAAACAAACACACTCACGCACTATGATTAATCACAGAGATTAACCTCTGTAGTTAGCTATTTAATAGCTAAATAATAATGACTTCACATAAGCATTCAGTCAACTGAATGGAACATTTACACACTCTCTGTCCTCCTCTTTAACAATCAAAACTACAACAACTAGCGAGCAAGTACAGCTAGCGCTACGTAGCACACACATTTACGCTAGTCATAGAGTATGAGTAATACACATATGGCCTGTAAGTATAATATAAATAAACTATTATTTTAAATTCAGCTCTTATTAGTAACATTTCAAAGTTTTAAATATTTCACTCGCCAGTGTTGCCATGGTGATATAACGCTAGCGAGCTGGGTTTGATCAACTTTCTGAGGTAACGTGTTAGCATCACCGCTTGCAGGACTAGCAACCTTTTCCCTTTAAATAAAAATCATTTTCTTACCAATAGGGTGAACACTTTTACAATCAGGACGCTCCTGAACATTTCAACTAATTGAGTAACCTGGGACGTAATTTATTAAAATAATTATAAAGAACTTACAGTAAGTACTGAGCACGTAGCGCTTGCATAACAGGACATATGTTGATGAAATGACAACTGTGGGCTGAGTTTAAACACAGATCACAGCAGTGTGAACTTATTTGTCAGTATGTCAATCCCAGTAGCACCTCACTTCCTGTTAATGTATAGACTACAGTTGTGTACGTGAAGTTGGAGGTGGAGGGCTGAAATATTTAGTCACTAGTATCTGTCACAGTAATAGCCATCAGGATCAGCTCAAAGACTTTTAAGCTGTTGAGAAAAAAAAAAAGCTTACAGCAGCTTTAATGTGAGAAGTAATGAGGAATGGATAGAATCACATCATATGACGAGGGACCCAAAAATTCCCAGAATTACTAAAAAAAATAAATAAAAATAGTGTTATAAAACTATTTTTATCCTTTAATCCCCTTCAAAGTACTCTCCTTGTGATGCAATACACTTGTCGCAGGGTTTCTGCCATTCCTGGAAACGTTGGTCATCATGTCTACAGCCTCCTGCGTTTATTTCTGGATTTCTTCCACGGTGGCGAATCTTTTCCCCTTCAGTCTCATTTTTCATTTTGGGAACAAAAAGAATGACAGATCAAGGACTCGTACTTAATTAAGATCTGTGTGAGGAGCAGTTTACAGTTACAGGGAACTTAGTTCAAACTTGAGATATGAAATTAAAATGTATGAACTTTTCATTACAGGTTTTGACAACCTTAATCACGTTCGTGCATTCGTACTACATGAATGAGTTTGAACCACTTTAAAAATAGGGTGAAAGGACAAACATCTGTGTATCATGGTGTGTGTGTATGTGTGTGTGTGTGTGTGTGTGTGTGTGTGTGTGTGTGTGTGTGCGTGACAGCACATTGGCCTAATCATTCACGTCAGATCTGTCGCCCTCTAGTGGTCAGGAGCCCTGGTGTGTAAACCGTCCCTGTAAGCAGCAGATGCTTTTTTTTCATATGCAAAGTAATAGAAGTGGAAGAAAGCAAGCAGAGAAGGTGAACATGGACATGGATTCAGGTCTGATTTTTTTTTTCATGACAAATCCCATTTGTGGTGGTTTGATTTGTAGAAATTACCAGCTTTTTTCCTTGTACTGATTTCTTGCTTTTGTGTGTTATAGTCACAGGAAGTTNGTCCGACTCAGAAGAAGACATGACCCAGATGCTTCCTAATGCAGCAGAAGTTTCTCACTCAGAAACACCTGTCTCTCTGATCATCTACAACTTCCTGGAGCGTCTAACTGATCAGTGTGTACTCAGCTCTTCACTGTCTCTACTGTTACAGACAATTTCAGACAATTACAGGCGATGACAGAAACGACGAGTGATCCGGTGAGTCTTTTCATATAGAACTGTTTAAATCAGCTTCATCAAACTGAAATCATGGACTGAAAAATTATTTGTTTAGCTCACAAAAGAAGAACTGCACCTAATCATGAAGAACATTGTGAAGATTGTGACTGATATGACAGCTGACAAATACAATGATATATAAATGACTCAACTCAACTTTATTGTCTAAACTATTTTTGCAGCAAAGTGCCATGCCATAACCATATCAATACAAACCTTTAGTATTAATAAAGCAAATACAGTACAAATACAAAGACATAACAATACATACAATAGAAATATAAAATTGCAAGTTACATAAGATAAGATCAGCATTTGTACATTTCATTCACCATTTCTAAGATCATTCATTTATACAGGATAAATTATCTGACATCAGCGCAAGTAGAATTCAATAACCCAATGGTCACAGCCACAAAGGAGTCTTTCATTCCTTTAGTCCTACCTCAACGGCCTGAGGGCAACGTCTGAAACTCGGTGCATAAGCAATGATCCAAAGTAGAAAGAATGGCTTGGGTCTTCCTCAGAACACGTGTATAAAATATGTCAGTAGGACAGGTCTGTTCCTCTCCAATAATTTTCCCAGCCACCTTTTCAAGGCTAACTTTATATATACCACTTATACAAGGCTAATCTATCTTTGTTTGATAGAAGAGTTCCATACCATGCAACAATCCATAAAAAAATACAGATTCAATAAAACTGTTATAAAACAGGGTCATCATAGGAAGAGAACCTGCAGATAGAAACACCAGACGTTACCTCATACAGCTTTGAAAAACTATTCCCCTTTCTGTGAGTGCTCTATGTCACTGTATCGGAACATTATTCCGGATCAAGCAGGAATTATTAGCTGAGAATTTCTTCTTATGTAACACTAGTGACAAGTTTCAGTCAGTTACCATTCTGTCCTGTTACTTCTGGAAGATTGCACTGGTGTGAAGCTGGAGGATGAGGAACACGAGCCTAAAGAGCTTCAGAGCAGGTTCAATGACACAGTGTACACACAGGTGCTACAGAGAATGGGCTCTCAGAGTGATCTGTTTGAGGCGTTAAAGTCCCAGAGTCCACAACTGACCTGATCACCAGCAGTCTCGATCGTCAGGACACTTCAGAGCATGAATCCTGAAGACAGCTATGTTACATCATCATTGCCATATTCTTCTTCTTCCCTAGAAAGCCAGCAGATGCCAGAACTGAAGAATCTCTTCAAGGTAAAAATATTTTCTATATCAATCCTGCAGTAAATTCTTATGTGCTGCATTATTATTATATCCAGACTGTATCCTGCCACTAGTAGGTGCTGTAACTTACAAAGTAGAGCTGCTTAAAAAGTTTTTTCTTTTATTAGCCCATTGACCCCCGAACAGGGATGACCAGTTGAGCTTCAACACTTACATACATGCAGTGTGGATTAACACATTATTTCTGTATATTCAATATCCATGTGTACTGATGTTATTAAGGTAAGATAAGAACGAGGGGCAGCGAGCCCATTATCCTAAATGTTATGTCTGTTTGCTGGGATGTTTACAGTAAGTGTGCTCCAGCTTTTACTAGAGTAGCTTGGCTTGAGAAAGCTGAGATATCTGAGGTGACTTGTACAACCGAGAAGTATACAACATTTTTTGTTTTTCAGAATTTAGGGCCAGTGTCTTATTTTCCAGACAATAAGTCACTATATGCTAGTTGTGCTCTTTGTTGTTGTTATGATAGTAATATTTATACTATTCTATAATACTATATTGTATTGAATCTTCTGTGGATGTTTAATGACACCATCAATTTCTCATTTTACAGAAATTGAGGAAAGGGAAGACAGGAAGTTGTGACTCTCTGGACCAGAAGCAGCACTGTTCTACTGACGCTGATATGAGTGAGTTTACGATAGTAAACTTGTATTATGTTTAAAAGTGATTGTTTTATACCATATGTTCAGTAAAATGAACAGTACCGGTGTTGGATTTGTGAGACTGAATGTGAGATTTTCATAACTCCTCGAAGCGGTCCATCTTTTCCCGGATCTTCTCCGCTTTAAAATCATGCTCATGCACAAAATCATACATAACACTTTTACAATACTGTTCCATAACAGTTGTAATAGTACAATCTGCTCCATAATTATTGGCTTCCCTGTAAATATATGAAAAAAAAAATGTCGTGACAAGTTTAAGATCCCCCAATGTGGCACCATCCACGGTGCTGTGATGAGCTGCAATGGCCTTCAAGATACAGGGACTTTCATCTGTCTCGCAGTCCCTATAGGAAGGGCAGTGCACTGGATCACTGGATCTACATGATGGAGTGCACACCATACAGAGGTGTAAAACAGTAGACCATGAATGGTGTGCACTCCATCATGTAGATCCAGTGATCTAGCGATCCATCACCTTCCGGTTGAGGACTGATGGCAGAGCTAAAGATGCAGCCCTGCAACGTTCTCATCAGGAACCTCTGGTCTGATTTAATCGGTGGACAATGAGCATCATTACGGCTCTTAAGTGTCCTGTAGGCAGCCCCCATTCATCAAGGCTGGGCTCCACAGGACTCTATAGTGCTGTTTGAAACCAAGAACCAAGCTGTGATGATGTGAGGGCATTGGGCAGAGTACGCCTGAACATATCGCTTAGTCTGGTGATTTATAATCGCTCTATCCGATGTCACCCAGATGAGTCTGTTTCCTTTCAAGGGTTCTTCCACATGTCGGCTCAGGGAGTTCTTTGCTTGCCATTGTATCTTCTGGTTTGCTCATTAGGGATCAAAATCTCTAATTTCTAAATTAATTTCTTTGGCTGACTGTTAGTTAAGACCATTGCAATACTGGAAGAGTTTTTAAAGTGTTAGCCAATAAACATTTACATGTCTTTATTTGTTCACTTATTAGTTTAAAGATTAGAGTTTGACAGGAAAAAAGAAGATTCCTTCCAGTTCATCACCACTGACAGTTTTATTAAGGGGAAAGTATATTTATGCAGGAATCTAAAAGGTGACACAATAAAACTTGATAACTCTGATATAACAAAGTTTAACCAGAAGGAGATCTGTACACGTTTATCACCCTTTACTACAGCGATTCCCAGACCTGAGGTCTTATATTGTTCTGTTTTCCACGTGAACATTTAAGTATGCGTTTAGGGAAATCTCCTCATTTAGTTTAAAATTGTAATATGAGAAATGTGTATTTTTTCTATAAAGAAAAATACTACTGTCAGTTACCATATGACATCATCCATCCAACAATAAGAATATTTTTAATCCCATTAAAAAATCATTCCAGATTCACGTCTACTAAAGAAGGTGTTATTTTTCTGTTTGTTTTCAACTTGTTTAAATTTGGTTGTAATTTATTTGCTCATATCTACAGTTTTCCCCTCTTCTCATAAAGAGTAATATACTGTATATTCCATAGAAGTAAAAGTTATTGCAGGTTGAAGTTCTTTTATATAATTTTCACACTCACAACGAACAGTTTGGAAATGCCAATCAGCCTACAAACATGTCTTTGGACTGGGGGAGGAAACTGGACTACCCAGAGGAAACCCCCAATGCCTCCCATAGTAATAATAATAATAATAATAATAATAATAATAATAATAATAATAATAATAATAATATACTTACATTTTGATAAAAGTGTCCCATTCGGTTAAAAAAATAAAATAAAATAAAATAAAATAAAGTAAAAAAATGTTTCTTGAAGAAAGTAAAGTATCCATAAAAATACAAACAAATTTTACAGTTTGACAATGCACATGATCAATAAGAAAGAAAGAAAGAAAGAAAGAAAGAAAGAAAGAAAGAAAGAAAGAAAGAAAGAAAGAAAGAAAGAAAGAACAACAAAAAGTAATAGAAGAACGAAAAAGAACAGGAAGCAAAAAAAGAATAAGAAAGAAACAGAAGAAGCAGAAAAAGAAACAGACGAAAGAAACAGGAAAAAAGCATAAGAAAGAAGCAGAAAAAGAAACAGATGAAAGAAGCAGAAAAAGAAAGAGAAGAAGGAAGACTTGTTGCCCAGCTGGAGGACGGCTGTGTTTTTCTGTTTTCCTGGTGGAAGTTTTGCGCTGCAGTTACACGGTCTGACCAGCAGATGTCACTAATGTCACTGATGTCGCAGTTTCTGCGATGTTTTATAGATTTGCTTAATTGGCAGCTTTTTTAAAACTTTATTCAGTGTCGTGTTAAGAAAAAAAACTTCCTCTGTGTAAACAGAGACGTCACGTCACCTTGTACACACGTACATGAAGACATTTTTAGTAAAATAAAAGCCAAATAAACCCTTGCGACAGCACTTCCGCACTACACATGTGGACAGTACTACACGTCCCAGAATGCATTGCGGTGCGACGTGCGGCTTGTAGGCACGTGGCTCGGCTTCCTGGAGTGAGGCTGCGGTGCGTTAAAGGACGTTAGTGTGTTGATCAGTAACCACAGGGACTTGGAGAGTTTTATTGAGCTCAGCTCACCGCTAACTGCATCATTAACGGTAAGATGGGAGTTTCAGGCTTTAGTTTCTGTCAGTGTGTTATTGTGGATCAGAGCATGTGCTGGCTTTCTCCTGCGCGTGCTCTGTCAGATGTGTGTTGTGAATTCAACACTCATGATCATATCTTCTCCTTTCTAAAAGCAAAGAGGAATAGAAATGAGCAGAGGATTTCAGGATGTGTTGGCTAATCTGACCTGACCTGACCTGACTTCACACTCCCCTCTGTGCTTATGGCATGAGGTCCTGTTTCTCTCTAATGTCACTCCTGTACAGCAGAAGATAAAGCTCCTCATATAATCAGAGCTTCCATTCTTCTTGCTCTTCTTCTTTTTTTGTCCTGGACTTTTCACATTGAAAGGTCATTGCTGGGGTTTTGGCTCGAGTTAAAGGGTAAAGCAGTCTGGCTGTGGGTTTGTTCCCTTCACAGCTAATTATTTCTCATTTCTTGTTAAATAAAGTGAAAAAAATAGAGAATGTGAGGGTGCATATTGGTATATATTTCACTCTGTCCTCTTAGGACAAAATTAAAAGGATTTAAAAAAAAAACACACAATTTAGAGAGACAAGATGTTCCAGGTGACTAAAACAGTTAGAAAGAGCATGTTACAGAGTTCAGGAATAAAACTGCGTGTGCTGCTGTTATAGGAAAAATAATCAACGATGCAGTGGTGCGATGAAGCGGAGTTAATGTTACCACCTGAAGTGTTTTATTCCTCTCAAACCGAGGTGTACTTTTTATCGATTTATAGATATATTTTGGTTATTTTGGTTTGCTCACAAAGTGCCAATCCTACATTCATCGGAAATAAATGACGCAGGACAGAAACAGAGAGAAAATAGATAAATTTAACACCTGCTGCTTGTGACAGTGAGTAATAATTTGTGATGTTATAAATTTCATCACATTATTAATATTATATCATATTTTCATATTAAGCGCATATTCTACCGCTTTTTTTAAGACTAATAAACACTCATAAGACTCCATCTATTACTGCTGTTAATAATAATAATAATAATAATAATAATAATAATAATAAAGCTGTAAATATATTATTTCCCTTTACCATTGAACTACTTTTATTATTTGCCTTTCTTTTATTGGCACTTTATTTCTATTTTTATAGAGGTGATAGGGTGATGCTTTTTTATTTAGTAATTTTTATATATTTATTTATTTATTTATTTGGTTGCAGGTGGAAAAAAGCAAGTCTGCACCTTTGGGGCGCGTTTAATAATACTCAGAAGTAAATCTAATCTATTTCTGCAAACATTGGCTCAGGTAAACAAAGGCAGAGTGTAGGGGAAGGGATAATATTTGTGCCAGCGACTTCTGAAAAGAAATGCGTGCGCACCACCGGGAACTCATTTCCCACACAAAGGCTGAGGAGAAGAATCAAAATACGTCTCTCTTTTGAGAACTTGGATTTAATTTTTTTGCTGAAACCTGGCAACGCTGTGTGTTTTGTCCTGACTGGCGTGATTAACAGGCTTGTGTACTTGCAGACTGTTTGCAGCTTCTGATATTATCACAAGCCTCAGCTTGTGTTATGGCTCTGCCTGAAGTAAGTGACTAAAAGTCGCTGGTTGGTTTTGAAGAGTTCGATCACAAAAGTTTTTTTTTTTTAAATATAATCTGTAACAGACAAACATGACCTCAATCCATGCATGTACTAGATAAGCGTGTACTATTTAATGTTTGTGTTTTTTAAAAAAAATCAGCTGTCCTATTTAAACGAGCAGAAAGAAAACCAAACGCCAAATGACACCTTTAAAACTTAACATCAAATAAACATCAAATCCTCTCGGTTTCCTTTTTAAAAGTATTTTAAACAACACAACAACACCACACACACACACACACACACACACACACACACACACACACACACACACACACAGACACACACACACACATATTTTTGTTAGTCTCTCCACCGCTAATGTTTTTTTTGTTTTCTTTTAATCATGTCTTATCATTTTCTCGTGTTTAAACAGGAAGAGGAAGCTGAGAGAGCAGCGC
>CM074962.1:2185896-2217700 GCA_037577455.1 Pangasius macronema
TTTTTTTTGTTTTCTTTTAATCATGTCTTATCATTTTCTCGTGTTTAAACAGGAAGAGGAAGCTGAGAGAGCAGCGCTGCATCGGTTGCGTAGCTGGGACCAGTGTCATGCTCCTTCTGCGTTGTTATGGATCATGTAAACGGTGATGTTGAAGCCTCCTCTGCGCCGGTGTACCGACTCGAGAGACCCGTGTTCAGTGAAGAACAGATCGACACCCAGCTGCATAAGAAAGAGCGGGCGCTTAAGCCCGTCAGACAGAGGCTAGCTGAACGCTGCCGGTAACGTGCGCACGTTCTGAGTCCGAATTATCCACACGGTGTAATTACTGTTCCTTAATTCCGTGTGTTTGTTAAGGTGTACTGTAATTATAACCCACTCACTTTAATTGTAGCAACACCGTAATTCTGTAATTATACTTCTTTTGTGTGGTTCAGCCTGACTGGGATTAAGCTCTCTCACACACTTTCCCTCCCTCAGCTGTTCATCTGAAAAAGCCAAATCCACCATCTTCGGCCTTCTCCCCATCTTATCATGGCTGCCATCGTATCCAGTGAAGGAGTATCTGTTTGGAGACATAGTTTCAGGTCTCAGCACCGGAGTCATGCAGCTGCCTCAAGGTCGGGTTCATGTTCAGCTCATTAGCGTGTCTACATCACCGACTCGGCTCTTTTCTTTAGCTCGGAGTGGTTAACGAGTACAGAATACACAAATCTGTAATAGCTGGAGGTGGTGTATTTAAAAAAAAGATGATCACGTTACTTTATTTGCACTCTCTTCTTTGATTTGCATGAATCTTCTGCACTTTCAGCTTTTATGTTTACTTTTAATGCTGTACTCTTAAAACAAAGTTTAAATAAACACAGAAATGTACAGTTTTGTATTTTTTTCCCTGAAAGTGTAGTTATTGTAACTTTTTTTTTTTTCTGAGTGTGTACACTAAGCTACTCGGGTATACTTGTACATAGGTTCATATGGATATTTGCCTAGTTCTCTCTCTCTCTCTCTCTCTCTCTCTCTCTCTGAGTGTGTGTGTGTGTGTGTGTGTGTGTGTGTGTGTGTGTGTGTGTGTGTGTGCTAGCATAGAGAAATCGATCGTGCTGTCTGGGTGGGAGGGGCATACTCACTCTCCCCTGTCAATCACAGTGACACTAGCCAATCAGGGGTCTGTGTGTTCACGTATGAGGAAGAGGGCAGAAAGCACTTTCCTCAGAGTGTGTCACACTGTGTTGTGATGTCTCTCTCTCTCTCTCTCTCTCTCTCTCTCTCTCTCTCTCTCTCTCTCCAGGTCTTGCCTATGCGATGTTAGCTGCTGTTCCTCCAGTCTATGGCCTGTATTCATCGTTCTATCCTGTTGTTCTCTACTTGTTCTTCGGCACCTCGAGACACATATCGATAGGTGAGTTTCTCTCCGCAGCTCACACGCTGATACACAGTGAACATCAGATGCCTCAGAGTCGGGAATGTTAACCGCTGGAGTTTAGAAATTCAGATCGCTGTGCATGTTTACTTAACTATGCTTACACACACACACACACACACACACACACACACAGTCTAGATGAGTGTTTTGCCTTTTCATGTAAAAAAAAACAACGCTTAACCATTTTCTACTGCAAACATACTCAAGAATGCTAATGTTTTATTCTCCTATTTCTTAGGAGAATAAACACGACACAAATTTAATTAATAATCGTCCTTATTTCTAGAAAGAAGCAAATATCATCTGCCAGTGGAATAAAGCTCGAAACATTTCCAGCTTGAAATGAAATGAAATGAAATAAGTGTAATACATTTAGATTTGTATTATTATTATATATATTATATATAACAATCTCAGTATTAATATTAGAGTTATCTTAAAGTTATTTATTTACTTATTTCTGTTTTTTATTTCATGCTCTGGGTTTTGTATGAGATTCTCCGAAACGCAGTTAGCTTGCTGTGCGTAAGGAATAAAACCGTTTCCTGCTTTTATAGGAAATGAATCGTGATGAAGTTGAGTCGCTGTTACCGTGACGAAGCTGATTTCTTTTCCCATTACACCATTTTTCTAACGGAGAGCTTCCTCTTACACCGCAGCACTTACACACAGCCAACACTTACAATGTCACCATTTATTAAAGAACAACACAAGGCATCTTTTTATCCGTTTATGGCTACATTCACTGCTGTGGAACATCTGTGAAACAGGTTCCTGTTCTCCTTTACGTTACAGCAGCTGTAAACAGTCGTTCTCTCAGCAGCCTCTCTCTCTCTCTCTCTCTCTCTCGAAGTTGACGTTGAAGATGTCTCTCCTGAAAATGTCGGAAGAGTGAAAGTTATAGCTTAAAGCGGCGGAGATTGCTTTCCGTAAATGTCACCACAGAGGCGATAACGTGTCAGAACGAGCGCGTTAGCACATCTGGGGGGGAAAAAAGAGTGTCATTTAGGCACATACTGTATAATATAAAACTGTATATATATTTCACATTTCTGTATGATCATCTAGAGACTCTTTACTTCAGGTTTTACAGTTTGCATTTCCTCACAGCTGGATTAGTCAGAGTGTGCAAACTTTCCAGCCACATGTGTGTTGAGTTTTATTTTGCTAAGTGTAACCATGGAGCAGAGGCTAAAGGGCTGAAAAGCTCTCTCTGGGAGGCACAAAACTCCATCGACAGGAAGAAAAGCAGGACCTTCCCCGCTCCGGACTCCTGTGGACTCGAGCTGAAATCTTCCGTATCTCGTGATCAGCAGCGCTGTCTCTGCTAGCAGTAATCAGTTCCAGCTGAAAAGTCGGCTCTTATGTCTTTTCAATCCCTTTTTGAGATGTGGTTTTGGAGTGATTTTACGAAAGCGTGGGCATTTTATCCCCTCCAGACTTTCTCTAATAAGCCAGTGAACGCTTGAGGCACTGCTTTATGAAGATCCGATGAAGGATAGAATAGAAGTCTTTACGGGTTGCGGAGAGAAAATCGGCTCGGGATGATTTTCTAAGCTGTAGTTCAATAGCGGAGACTTGTAGGATTACAGGGTGATGTGTCAGTGTGAGCTGGGCTGCTCTCGTCAGGAGGGCTTTACCACACAGCCTCGACTCTCCCTGCAGCCATCCACACCTCAAGGTAGGATGCTCCAACATCTCCAGGGGTCATCCTGGGGGGGTCATCCTGGCCAGTGAGAAGGAGGTTAAGGGTCAGCAGGGTCTGCATGGGGCTTCGGTCCACAGCTTGCTCTACAGTTTTAATGAAGATCTCCTGCTGCAGACCCACAAGAGCCTGGTGCTGTGGTCCTGCATCCTGGCCAGAGACTGAACAATCAGGGCGAGAGGATTCCACTCTGTGTCCACATGACCTCCACATGACCTTCCTTCTCTGGTTTCACCACCAATTTAACAAAAACAGTTCTCACATACAGCCACCACTAAGTGGGAGGAAGCATGAGGTTTTCGGGTAGTCCGTCTGTCTGTCTGTCTGTCCGTCTGTCTGCCTGTCTGCCTGTCTGCCTGTCTGGCTGTCTGGCCGTGCGTTCGTCTGAGATTCTCTTTAGCATAATATCAATAAATGATTGGAAGATGTATATAGGATTGTCCTCGTATCCAGCAGATCATATTTTGGAGTTGATCCAAACAGGGTGAAGGTCACAGCAAGGTCAAATGGTCAAATTCGAGTATGTTGTAAAAGTATTTCAGGCAAACAAATTAGTAACAAGAAGGATTTTTTTTCTTTTAGATTTTCTCTGTTTTTCGGTGTTAAATAATCTATTTTTTAATTTATATTAGTAACCTATATAACATTATTTATAGTAACATGCTATTTTGCTGTTGAATTCTGCATGCTGATTGGTCGGAAGGTGTTGACTGATTTTCTATAACAGCAGCTCTGGCAGTAGTGCAGCTGCAAATCACAGCTTTATATTAATGCCCTTGTTCTGATACGTCATCGTTTCTATAGTAACAGCTCACTCACAGGGACGTGTACGGCAGACGCGCCACATAAATGATGTACGTAATCCGCATATAAGACCCCTGTAATTGTTAATATGGTGTTTCTGTTTTTGTTTTTTAAAGTAAGGAGAAGTTTAACATTTAGCGGGAAGGAGTCTCCAGTGTCAGTGTTTTGTAACAGTCAGCTGTAACTTTAACTTTTCCGACAGATTGCTGTGGCGTAAGAGGATTAAATACTCCAGAATGTGCTGCGATTGGGGGGAAAAAACCTGATTTAGGGAGCTAACCTTTACTCCGTTTCATCACTGGAACATCATGACCGTGATTTTTATTTATTCCTAACATTTCACCCAGTGGCAAAACTTCAGCTTGTAGTAATGTGACACATCCTGCCTGGCACGTCGCGCAAACACTCCACCCTTACAGCTAGTCTGTCCTGTATTCACTAAGATCTTATCACTATGGCCATCTGTCACGATGACTCAGCAGATCCTGTCGTGTATGCCTGTCATTTACTGTCAATGTCACCTTAGCGTTTATTAGCCCCAATGAGTCTAGGAGCCGTGATCCTGTTTACCTAACAATATCAAACGATTAAAGTGATTATTCTTCAGGGTGACTAACTGTTTTCTTTGTTAAGCACCTTGGTGATGGCTTTCATAATCACACGGTGCTGTATTGTGTAAGCTACAGCAATCTGAAACCAGGCAAAAAGTTTTGTCTGAGGGTAATATGTCAAAAATGCAGTTTAGTGACCCCGTATTCTGTGTATATTTTACTGTATGTACAGAATATATACATTTCTCCTGCTGTGGAAGTCGTACCATGTTTAAAAAGATGCGCTCTTTCTATTACGTTGAGTCGTTACTATAGAAACGACATCCACAAGGACTTGCACGGCAGACGCTCCACTCCATAAGTTTGTTTAGCATTTCTGGAAGGAGTCTCCAGTGTCAGCGCTTTGTAACAGTCAGAGGTAAAGCTGAAACTTTGTTTTTCGACATCTTCAGGACAGAGGAGTTTGTGCTTTTGGTTTCTCGGTATCACGACAAGCCGTGTTTTTTTTTTTTTTGGTCTTATTAACTTTGAGAGGAAACAGTGATGCTAGTGAAAGAACGACTGATTGTGATTGAAGAAAAATCCGGCAACCAGAGAGTCGTGAACTACATGCGTCACTGAGAAACTTATACTCGGTGCGTGCGTAAGCCGGCTCTGAATACGCGGAACTTTCCCTGTATAAACCTTGCTGTAACACATTGACGTATATACAGCCCATGGTCAATTGTTATGTTAAGCTTTCAGCAAAGTTTTAATTCAAAACATCTAACAGTGCATTATTTAAGATTTTACTAATACAGAAAACATAAAAACATGCGTTTGTTTTTATTTTTACTGCTGAATTCTGTGGAGCTGTTTGCATTTCCTGGCAGATGGATTAGCCAGTGTGGGCAAACTTGCAAGCAAACTTCAAAGTACCTGCAAGATGTTTTTACGCACATTGATATTTACCTATTTTTCATGTTACACAGTAAGAAATTATTTATTTGCTGTAATCACTGCAATTTGCTGGGGTGTAAGAGGAATAAACCGCCGCAATATAATCAACTTCAGGATGTTAACAGTAGCTCTGCTTGACATTGTTGATTAGTTTCCTATAACAGGTGCGAGGGACCACAATAAAGAAAGAATGAGCGACTAGATGGACGAGTAACAACAACAGGACGTCCGTGCAAACGCCTGATTAGTCTGATGATTGGAAGCGTGGTGGTGAGAGAAGCGCCGGACTCCATGTTTCATCTGAACGGGACGAACGGGACGGAGCTGATCGACGTGGCGGCTCGAGATGCCAGGAGAGTGCAAGTGGCCGTGGCCGTGACGACGCTCATGGGAATTATCCAGGTACTCTCCAGCTTCCTCACGAGTCTGACAGTCAGAGCGTTTACAGACTTGAACAGGTGGATGGTATATGTAAATATGATGGATAGAGTTGTTTAAAAGGAATAAGGATGCATAAAACATTACATTAGAAATATTACAAAGAACTGAAACGGTGTGTACTATATATATATATATATATATAGAGATAGATAGATAGATAGATAGATAGACAGACAGACGGACAGACAGACGTGTGTGTGTATGTATGTGTGTGTGTGTATGTATGTATATATATATATAGTTAACTTTCTCTCTCTGTCTCTCTGTCACTCTATTTCTCTCTCCCTGTTGTGCTATCTCTATCACTCTCTCTCTCTCTGTTGCGTTATTTTTCTCTTTCTCTGTCTCTCTGACGCTCTATCTCTCAATCTGTCACTCTCTCTCTCTCTGTCTGTTGCACTTTTTCTCTCTCTTTCTCTCATTCTGTCTTTCCGTCTCTCTCTCTCTCTGTTTCTCTGTTGCTCTATCTGTCACTCTGTCTCTCTTTCTTTCTGTCTCTCTATCACTCTCTCTCTCTGTTGCGTTATTTTTCTCTTTCTCTGTCACTCTGACGCTCTATCTCTCAATCTGTCACTCTCTCTCTGTCTGTTGCACTTTTCCTCTTTCTTTCTCTCATTCTATCTTTCCGTCTCTCTCTCTCTCTCTCTCTCTCTCTCTCTCTCTCTGTTTCTCTGTTGCTCTATCTGTCACTCTGTCTGTCTTTTTCTTTCTTTCTCTCTCTCTTTCACNCTCGATCTTTATCTCTCTTTCTCTGTGTCTGTTTCTTTCTCTCTCTCCGCAGCTGGTGCTTGGTGTGCTGAGGTTCGGCTTCGTGGCGATTTATCTGACCGAGCCGCTGGTGCGAGGCTTCACCACCGCCGCCTCAGTGCACGTGTTTGTCTCTCAGCTGAAATACTTGTTCGGGGTTAAAACCCAGCGCACCAGCGGGCCGTTATCTGTGCTCTACGTGAGTGAACTTCTCAAAGCACAGTCTGTTACTGCGTTGTGCCATTTGACTGCTGAGACGCGTCCTGGTGCTGTGCACGATCACGTTCTCTGTTGGTTTGGGGATTTTTTTTTTTTTCAGAATGGATTGGATTTTGTTGTTTGTTAGCACATGAGGAAAAGGTCAAGGTTAAACCTGATAACTGCGTCACACTAACGCACGCGGGGGTCATTTTCAGCCATAAATTTTCATTTTAGTGCATCACTATTTATCTTACAGTAATTAATGAATTAATGAAGTGCACGATGTCAATGTACTGATTGATTTAGAATAATACATTTTAATAATTAATTGCATATTTTAAAATAAATACATAAATAAATATCAAACAACTAGTATAACAATACAATAATTATTACATTATTAGTATAATAATAATAATAATAATAATAATAATAATAATAATGGTTTAATTAATTAAAATTTTAATGAATAATATTTCAAACAAATAAATAAATATTTTAAAATAAATAAATGTATTTGTTTCACTGATTGTGACTTTTGTTTTGTGAGAAGGTGGAGCTGTGTGTGTTTTACCAGCAGCTGAATTTCCTCCTCTGATCGTCCTGTTCTCTGTGCAGAGTCTCATCGCTTTGTTTAAACACATCACCAGCACTAACGTCAGCACGCTGATTGTGGGATTGGTGTGTATCGTCTTCCTCTACGGCGTGAAGGACATTAACGAGCGCTTCAAAAAGAAGCTGCCCATCCCCATTCCGCCTCTCTAGTAGCACCATTGCACCGTGAAAATTTCGATCGGAGTGTCAGATGCACATCCACATGTACATACAGATGGTGTATGTCTACGTGTACATGTACGTGTATGTCTACGTGTACATGTTCGTGTATGTCTACGTGTACGTGTATGTCTACGTGTACGTGTATGTCTACGTGTACATGTTCGTGTATGTCTGCGTGTACATGTTCGTGTATGTCTACATGTACGTGTATGTCTATGTGTATGTCTACCTGTATGTCTACGTGTACATGTACGTGTATGTCTACGTGTACATGTTCGTGTATGTCTACATGTACGTGTATGTCTACGTGTACATGTTCGTGTATGTCTACGTGTACATGTTCGTGTATGTCTACATGTACGTGTATGTCTATGTGTATGTCTACCTGTATGTCTACGTGTACATGTACGTGTATGTCTACATGTACGTCTACATGTACATGTACGTGTATGTCTATGTGTATGTCTACCTGTATGTCTACATGTACATGTACGTGTATGTCTATGTGTATGTCTACGTGTACATGTACGTCTACATGTATGTCTGTATGTCTACGTCTAGGTGTATGTGTACATGTATGTGTATGTCTGCATGTATGTCTACGTGTACATGTACGTGTATGTGTACAAGTACAAGTATGTCTACATGTATGTCTATGTGTATGTCTGTATGTCTACGTCTATGTCTACGTGTACATGTACGTCAACGTGTACGTCTAAGTGTACGTGTATGTCTACGTGTATGTCTGCGTGTACATGTATGTCTAAGTGTACGTGTATGTCTGCGTGTACATGTACGAGTATGTCTACATGTATGTCTGTATGTCTACGTCTACGTGTATGTCTACATATATGTCTACGTCTACGTGTACGTCTACGTGTGCGTCATGTGGGTGTAGGTTTGCACTGACGTGTGGGTTTGCAGGTGATCGTCTCGACGGGCATTTCGTACGGCATGGCTCTTTCTGAGAACTACCAGGTGGACGTTGTAGGAGAAATCCCTACAGGGTGAGTCCGAGTGCTGCGTCTTTGCGTTACACCGAAACGCGTTCGGTTTTAAAAGGAGATTTCTTCATTTCAGACTTCAAGCGCCGACTGTTCCAGACTTCAGTCTGTTCCCCAGCCTGATCGCAGACGCTGTGGCTCTGGCTGTGGTGGGATTCTCCATCGGGATCTCCTTGGCGAAAATATTCGCTCTCAAATATGGCTACAGTGTGGACGGAAACCAGGTGATTGATCACTTCCTGTGTGTGAGGCGTAGCTCAGAGCTGAAACTGATGGCTGGTCAAACACAGTCATCACACACCACCAAAGTCTGTGTGTATCTGTATATGCTCACTACATAGCATGACATAAAGACACTGGACACGCTAGCTTATCCCTAGGACACTCAGGCGCATAAAAGGTCCCACTCGATGTGTTTTTGATGTTTTTTAATGTCATCTGACCACAGTATTTTCATGGAGATAAAAGTATTGGCACCCTCAGTGGCTGAATCTTGTTTAATAGTTCACCCTGTGTCAGGTTTTTAGACTCTCAGGCTCATTATTTAAATGTGTACAATAATTTATCAATATTTCTGTTATGTCAAAATAATAACATTTAGACACGATTTCAATCTTTTAGTGTCTTGGGGACCAATACTGTCTGTGAGCCGGCTCTGACACACACACACTCCTGGCTTCGGATCGCTCATCATCCCGGGCTGTGCGGCGTGTAAAGTTAGAGTGCCGAGAAAATGGACTTCCTGGTTTTAACACAATTTTTTTTCATGGGAACGGTTGAGTGTGATATTTCTTCTTTTTTTTTTTTTTCCAAGCCCACGTTTATGAAGTTATGATTGATTTATTGGTCCTAATTTAAACAGCAGTGATGTGATAACGTTGTGATTTGTGACGGCAGGAGCTGATTGCGCTCGGGTTGTGTAACTCGGTCAGTTCCTTTTTCCACACCTTCGCCGTCACCTGCTCGATGTCTCGCAGCTTGGTGCAGGAGAGCACGGGCGGAAAGACTCAGGTAACACACACACACACACACACACACACACACACACACACACACACACAAACACACACGACTCATTGACTCATGACTCACACAGGATGAAACTCATTTATTAACAACATTTTGTTGAATGCAACAATGTATTTATAAATATTTAATATTATATTAAATATATACATTTTTGTAAATATGACATTTTTTTTATAGTTAAGCATCATTACATGTCATGTTTTGCACTTTTTTTTTTACAGAGCATGCTATTTACATGTACATTTTTTTTTTTTCGAACCGAATGACCGAGCACACACTCTTCCAAATTTTTTATAAAATGACGGCATAAAACATTTGTCCAGTCATCAGGAGAAGGAGATTTAAGTTCGAATCCCTGGAATCGAAGAGTGTGATTTGGCTGTGTGCTTTGAGTAGGAGGAGCCTCTCTCCACAGCGACGCTAGCCAATCGTGGGTGTCTGTGGGATGATGTATGAGGAAGAGGGCAGATAGCTCCTTTCCTCTGAGCGTGCTATGCTGCCGTGTGACGACGCATGAGCTCGAAGAGATGCAGTTTGCGGGCTAAACGTGACCCAGAGGAAGAACGTGATGATTGAGGGGTGATTAGCTAATGGCTGGGAATTTGCGAGACCAAATTGGGGAGAAAGCTGGGTGAAAATCTGAAAAAAACGATGCGCATACAGTTTATCCTCATTTGCCTGCAGATCTAAAACAGCTTTAATGACGCATTAGCAGTGCTACATGTTCAGTGCTGGATGCTAAATGTTTTGCTAATTAGCTAATAGCCAGCTATTCACAGTGTGTGTGTATCCGGATATGGTGTTCAGCACTGGTTTGGGTAGACGCTAACGTCTCGTTTGTTCAGGGTGGTGTGTGTCCTGGTCATGACCTCATTACAGGAGTTTCATTACTGTTTTAACAAACGTAAGATAAGCGAACGTCTTGTAAGTTGTAAATGTAAGATAAGCTTCTGGAATTCATTTTTACTGTGTGTGTGTGTGTGTGTGTGTGTGTGTGTGTGTGTGTGTGTGTGTAGATTGCAGGGTTGTTGGCCTCCTTACTGGTTCTTCTGGTGATTTTGGCAGTGGGGTTTGTGTTCCAGCCTTTACCGCAGGTACATTTTATTCATCTTTCTTCAGTTTTTTTCTCTCCTCTCTCTCCTGGCTTCTTGCTTTAACACCCCTGACTCATTCTGTGTCTGATTTCATTCCCTACTCGCTACATAGCGCATTATATTCAGACTCAGTCATTCTGTAGTGTCCAAATTCTCGGGTTAGTTTACTAGATTACCCATAATGCACCACAGATCCAGTGTGCAAAAAAGCAGCGTTGTCGGGTTTAGAGTTTTTCTCTTGGGTTCCTTTCAGTTTGAAACTGCTATGAGCTTGACGTTTGGGTGTTTCATTAATTCATTATTAATTATTAGAATGAACAGAATGATTGATTATTTTTGTTTGTTTTTTTTCTCCTCTAGCACGCGTTTTTCGTTTCAGGAGAAATAGGCGAGAAAAACCAACATGGAGGACAAAACTAGTCGTTAGAGAGCGAATATGAGGAGATTTACTACATGCTGAATTTCAAATATTTCACCACAAATATTGAAGCGTGTGTGTTTTTGAGACGTTTTTGAGACCGGCTCACTTACAGTCAAGTCACACAAATCTACAGCAAAGACAAATGACCTCCTCATCACCAAGACACTCTATTTCATCCGCATTACTGAGAATAATAAATCTCATCTACAGAGCAAGCTAGGCTAGTTCGTTAGCCGATACTAGCTAGGACTGGTCGGAAGCGTTGCTATGGTTACAATGCGTAGATAGTATGAGATATCGGCCCAAGATGTCGTGGAGCTTTGAAGTCTGATCTGAAATCTGAATCTGTGTTTTGGTAAACTTGTTTTTATTGCTGCGTGTTATTGTTTGGCTCACGTGGTCTCTCTGCTCAGACCGTGTTAGCTGCGATCATCATGGTCAATCTCCTGGGCATGTTCAAACAGCTCCGAGACATCCCTGCCTTATGGAGAACCAGCAAGATTGAACTGGTGAGTTTTTAAGCTTCTGATCCAGAACGCTACAGCCGATGATAAAATGTTCTGTTGGCTCCTGTGTGCATTTTTAATAGCTCGTATAAGGATCAGAAGAGATATCAGGGTCTGCTATGTATTGTTCAGGTTTTCTGATGTTTAAAAGTGTGTGTGTGTGTGTGTGTGTGTGTTATCTTCTCCCAAGGCGATTTGGGTGGTGGCCTTCGTGGCCTCCGTTCTGCTGGGGTTGGATTACGGACTCCTGGTGGCCGTTACATTTGCTATACTCACAGTCATCTATAGAACACAAAGGTGAACAAGACCAGTTCATCCTCACGTCTGATGTAGCGAACACATGACAAAATGTCACACTGATGATTCACTCGAACGACTCTACGAGTCATGTCATCGTTTGAGCCTCCAAAGCCACAGGATGTGCTTAGATGATTCACTGAATCACTTGAGTTAACCATAAAACTGTTTCACCATCCAAAGCCTGCGAGCTTGAATGATTATTTGAATCATTTGAGTGAATCATGAATCGTTTTAGCCTCCAAAGCCTTTCTAAATATGTACTTAGATGATTTACTGAATCACTTGACTTAATAAGAAATTATTTTTCCATTCAAAGCTGGTGAACTTGAATGATTAGTTGAATCAAAAGTTCCTTAGTACTTAGCAGAGTAGTAGGTTTCGGAAAGATTGATACTCGAGCTAAGTAAATAACTTAGCAAACGGTGAATCATGAATCATTTTAGCATCCAAAGCCTTTCTAACTTTATACGTAGATGATTCACTGAATCACTTGAATTAATCATAAATTATTTTACCATCCAAAGCCTGAGACTTTGAATGATTAGATGAATCATTTGAATGAATCATGAATCATTTGAACATCCAAAGCCTTTCTAACTACGAGCTCAGATAATTCATTGAATCGTTTGAGTGAATCACGAATCATTTTTGATTTGAATTATGGTTCTGCGCAAGAGTTTTAATTTCACTGGGTTGTGGAGTAATTATAGCTAGCTTATCATTATAATTTATTTTCTTTTTATCTTTCTTTTTTTTGAAATATTATTGTATATAATATAAAATGAAAAAAAAAAGTCTTCAACTTAATTAAAGTAAATGTTATTTCTATTATGTAGGCATGTTGTTATTTCTAAACTGAATATTATTTCAAATCGTGATTTATATTTAAATAGTTTTATGATTTATACGTAGAATTGGATTGAAATGTTTGAAGGTAAAGAGTTGAGTGAATTTTGAGCTGTGCTTTTGTTCTCAGGTCACGAGGTGAACTCCTGTAATTCTAGCTTCTCAAAATCTTTTCCTTTAATATGATCCTGTGTTTTTGTTTTTTTTTCAGTCCTAAAAGTGTTATTCTCGGGCAAATCTCTGACACTGGACTTTACTACGACACCGAGGAATATGAAGAGGTAACACTTCCCCAGGACTGAAATCGAGTTCTGTGTTCATTTGCATTGCAGTCGCAATTTGTGCATTCGTTCTTGTCGTTTATCAACCAGCTGTCGATCTCCGTCTTTCTCCAGGCTACAGAATGTTCAGGAATTAAGATTTTCCACTCCAACACTTCGATCTACTTTGCGAACACCGACCAGTATGTGAGCTCTCTCAAGGAAAAAGTAAGAATGAAAATCATCCTCCATCACTGCTTCACGAAAAAACACACACAGCTGTAGTAGCAGAATAATAAGGTGAAAAGGAACTTCGAATGCATTTATTTATTTATTTATTTATTTATTTATTTAGGGGATTTCTGAGTGAAATGCCATATTTGGGCGGGCGACATTTTTTTGGGTTGATCCACTGGGATTTGATTGGTTTGTGAAACGTGGGCTTTTCCAGAACAAACACGGAGACGCAGGCCTGCAGTCAATCATGGAGGACGTTTGTCACGTTGCGTAAAGAACGCGTGAGAAGTGGAGGCTTTTATCCTGCTAATGTTAGGGAACGTTGATCTCAGAGCCGTGGCCGTGTTTAGTAACGAGCGCACATACACCCGGGAATGCCGAGGACGAAGCTTCGCCCTGATGAGCGTCTCGAGTGACTCGGGGTGGGGGGTGGGGGGGGGGGGGGTGCGTTGGGGGAGAAGGAGGTGAAACATGACACAAAATTATTGGTTATCTTTTTCTTCCCATCCCATAGACACTCAAAGTCTAGACACTTTTGATTTCAGTTAACTGTAATAAAGATGTAGTAAATGTAACAAGGCTGCAGTAAACACTATAGTTTATGTAAGGAATTAAACACACACACACACACACACACACACACGCACACACGCAGTTTTCTACCGAGTGCAGATTTTTTATTAATTCCTGAACAACACGTCATACTTTTGATTCTCCTCCATCTTTAATTAAATAAGACGAAGTTACAGCTTTGCCTCTGACTCTTACAAAGCGCTGACACTGGAGACTCCTTCCACAACACATTTCTCCTTGAGCATTTCGATAACTACGCCCGAGTAAACAATATCATCATACAGTGTGGATTTTTTGTAATTACACACTGAGGTGCGTTTTTGATTCCGAGCTTGTCTCCGATTCCAGACAGGCGTGGATCCCGCACAGCTGCTGGCTGAGAGGAAAGCCCAGCGCAAGCAGCTGAAAAAGAGCAGAGACAAGAAGAAGAACTCGCACCACAGCCAAGAGCAGATGAAGCGAGCGGTGGTTAAACTGGTGCGCAGCTTTAACGCATCTCACACACACACACACACACACACACATACACACACACACACACACACACACACACACACACACACACCTAATTTCACTCTACTCTATTCTACTCTACTCTACTTTATTCTGCTGTTATACTGTTATACTCTACTATAATCTACTCTATTTTATTCTACTCTACTCTATTCTACTGTACTCTACTGTACTCTACTCTGTTCCACTCTACTCTATTCTATTCTACTGTACTCTACTGTATTCTGCTTTATTTTACTGTTATACTCTACTATATTCTACTCTATTCTACTCTACTGTACTCTATTCTAATCTACTGTATTCTGCTCTACTCTACTGTACTGTACTTCACTCTACTGTACTCTACTGTACTTTACTATATTCTATTCTACTCTACTGTACTGCACTCTATTCTACTCTACTGTACTCTGCTCTACTGTACTCTATTTTATTCTACTTTACTGTACTCTACTATATTCTACTCTACTATACTCTACTCTATTTTACTGTACTGTACTCTACTCTATTCTGCTCTACTGTACTCTATTCTGCTCTACTGTACTCTATTCTACTGTGCTCTATTTTATTCTACTCTATTGTACTCTACTATACTCTTTTCTACTCTATTCTACTATACTGTACTCTACTATACTCTATGCACTCTATTCTAATCTACTGTTTTCTACTCTATTGTACTCTACTGTACTCTGTTCTGTTCTACTCTATCCTACTCTAATGAGTCTACTGGAATAAGCGATTATAAATGTCTGTGTAGTTCTTATGAACAAGGCCTTTAAAGATGTATTTTGAAAATAATTTATTCAAAAACTGTGCGTTAATTTATCAATCATTTGTTAATAGAATTGTTCTTGTTAGAGTGTGAATCCTACAGTTTCAGGAGTGTGAATATTGTGTGTTTTTGCTGTTAGGATATGGAGTTAGGCGCGAGTCACGATGTGGTGGACGAAGCCCAGAAACAAGTGGAGTCGCACATTAACGGGCAAATCGCCGAGGCCGAGTCTGACTCTGAGGAGGATCGCTTCCTCCAGCCGCTGTGTCCCGTCCACACCATCATCCTGGACTTAAGCTCTGTCAACTTCATGGACTCTGTAGGAGCCAAAACTATTAAATCTGTAAGCTAACACTTATTTATTTATTTAAATTTGGCATAGCCACTAAATAATTGTTATTTATACCACAGCGCTGTTGAATTCTGGACTCTGATTGGTCAGAAGAAAGTGTTGATTAATTTTCTGTAACAGCAGCTCTGACAGTGGTGCAGCCTCAAACCGCAGGTTTCATATTAATACAGTCATTTATATTAATACGGTATCGTTGCTATAGTAACAGCTCATTCACAGGGAAAATGGGTGAAGTTTTCGCATTCCTCTGCAAATAAATTTTAAATACCTTCCTCAGAGGTCACAATCTCCATTAGAAAAGACTGTAGAAGTCCGGTGAGGAGATTTTTTTCTCTTTACAGCTGCTATAACGTAAGCGAGAACAGGAACTAACTTGTTTCTCAAGCACTAATTGTAACCACTAAATGGAGAAAGTATGATGGATCATTCTTTAATGAATAAAAACGTGTAATCGTTGGCAAATTGCTTTGTTGTCATGGTAACGTTAACTCTGCTTCATCACGCCACTCTGTTGTTGATTATTTTCCTGTAACCGCATGACGCAGAGTGTGTTATTCACAGACTCTCTCGGTGTGGTGAGTAAATGTGTGATTTTATTGCAGGTTATTAAGGAGTTTGCAGCCATAAATGTGAAAATCCTGCTTGCTGGATGCAACCGTAAGTGCAGATACTGTAATGTAAATATAAAGTTACGTTAGAATTTTAAAAATGCTGGGTATTGATCATGTGTGTGTGTGTGTGTGTGTGTGTGTGTGTGTGTGTGATGTTGGACAGGAACTCTGCTCTCTGATCTCAGGACTCTGCAGTTCTTCAGCGGTCCTGTAACCCTGGACATCATCTTTCCTACTATTCATGACGCTGTACTGCACTGCCAACACACGAGGGCGCTCTCCCCCTGCCCTGCCCGCCAGTGAGCGCCGGGAAACAGGAAGTGCTGTCCCCAAGTGTGGAATGAGTGAGCAAGAAAGGAACTAGACGTCAAGCACTTCTACCCGTAACACCTCCTGCCTTTAAACTCAAGTGCACTGACGCACCTCTATTGCACTCATTTTGTGCAAGAAGTACCGGTGTCGTGACTTGTCAATGCGTGCACCTGCTGGACTCGGATTCGGATTCATACCTCTTTAGCAGTCTTTTTTTTTTCGACTGAACACACTCTGTTTTTCCCAGAACGTCACATCATAAAGTTTTAAGGTGTTTTCACACTTTCTCACTCAACCACCTGCCTGGATGTCGATGTCAAAAAAAAGAGACATTTTCTGACATTTTAAATTAATGAATGTAAAAAAAAATTACGATTTAACTGGAAAAAAAAATTTAAAAAGTTACAATATCAATATCAATTTTTATTTAGATTTTTTGTTTGTTAGTTTTTTTGGTGACATTTTATTTAAATTATTAAAAATGATTATTTAAAATGTGACCAAAACAAACCAAACAAAAACATGAATTAAAAATATTAGTATTAAATTGATATTAAATGAAAAAATTAAATAAAATTAGAATTAATAACAATGACAGAAGGAATGAATGATATTTTAATAACTAAGTAAAAAAGGAAGCAGGTAAATAAATAAATAAATAAATAAATAAATAATTCACTCATTCATTTTTGACTGACGTCAAGCGCTTCTTTACCTCCTGACCAATCGGGTGGCAAAGTTGGGGGACAAACGAGAAAAACAAACAAACAAACAAACAGACAAGCGTGGCGTACAAAGTGTCAGCGAGTGAATGAGGAGATTAACACCAGGCTGGAACAATCTTTCTTTCGTCTGGATTACTGAGAATAACAGATCTAACCTGGGGCTAAGCTAAGCTAGGTAGCTAGCTGACACTAGGAACACTGAAGAGCGTTGCTATGGTTACAGCACGTGCTTCTTTACTTCCTGACGTGCAGTCGTCTGCGGTTGCGTTGAAAACCGTATGAATGACGTTACATGCGTTACTGATGTTTTAACAGGTGGAGATGTGACTTTGTGATTAAAAACGGAAGCTCAGATGCTGTTACAGTGTTAGTTTATAGTCCAAATGCTGGAAAAGATCAAATTTTATATTTAAGATGCTTCACTGTGTGTCACTTTTGTATTTTTCACTGGATTTGGTTTTTGATTTATAATCCAAGGAACCGGTCAAGAGACTGGATTAGAAACCAAATGCTGGTGTTACTGTTTCTGATGTTTTGTTGTTTTTTTTTTAATTCACCTACCAAAAAAATAAAAATAAATCAGACTGAGAGAGTCTAAGATTACCCACAGACTCGGCTGATAGCGTCTTGAAATTGTAAGAATTAAGATTTGAATATGTTAATATATTATTGTGTGTGTGTGTGTGTGAGGCTCGTTATGAAACATGGTCAGTGTTTCCCTGCAGAGAAATTAAGCCTGAAGCTGTGTAGTTGTGTGTAGTTTATATAATAATGGAACACTATTTTGTGCTTTTTAGAGTTATTTTGTATAATAAAAGGAACTATATGTGTATAAAATCTCAATTGTTTGTGTGCTTTTATTATTTTTCCCCTTTATGCCCAGATTCACTCAGGATCACAGGAAGACTGGTGGTAGATTTTTATTTATTAATTATAACAGTAAAGAAAAGAAAAGACTCAAACAGCTTGCCTGGTTCTCCTGTAGAGAAGGACAGAGGGAAGGGGAAAGGGAAGGGAAAGGGAAGGCGGGGTTTAGTTGTAGGTCATGTATCGGGGGGTCGCGCTGAACTTGGCGTACGATTTGATGACTTTGTTCACGGCTTCGAGGAAATCCTTCTCGGTGGCGATTTTCCTGCGAGCTCGGATGGCGAACATGCCCGCCTCCGTGCACACGCTCCGGATCTCCGCGCCTAGACGACGAGTTTTACACAACACCAGTTCAGTCAGGGATTTAAGCTTCACATCTAGTGTAAAGTTACCAAAAAAAAAAAAAGGAAGAAGAATTAAGCATTAAACACGTACCTGTGCTGTTGGGACAGAGGCGGGCCAGCAGCTCGAACCGAATGTCTCTCTCTACACTCATGGAGCGAGCGTGAATCTTAAAGATGTGAGTGCGACCCTGGAGAGGGGGAGGAAAACACACACACGCACACACACACACACACACACACACACACACACACACCAGGACTGTCATGATGCGAAAAGAAAAGTATATCGGTCCTATTCTGGTACGTCTGTAGTTATTGTTTTAAACTATTAATACATCTCCATGTTAATGAATCTGTGGTGTTTGTAGTAGTTTCTCAGACATGAAAATATTTCATATTCAATAAAGGTTATTTTAATGGTTTTAAATAAATAAATAAATATCTACAGATGTGCCAGAGGATCCGAATCGGACAGATGTTGGTCTGATGCTCTGGACTGAGCCACAGATTAACGCAGGTTTTCTTAAAGCACGCCTCCATCGTGCCTGTGAGGGGATCCGTGCATTTATACTTACAGTTTATAATCTGGACCGATCCCTGACAAACGTTTGAACGTGAGAGAGAATGTCCTCACCTCCAGGTCAGGCAGGCTGAACTCGATCTTGCGGTCCAGACGACCGGGTCTCATGAGAGCCGGGTCCAGAGTGTCGGGTCGGTTGGTGGCCATCAGGACCTTGATGTTTCCTCTGGGGTCGAAGCCGTCCAGCTGGTTGATGAGCTCCAGCATGGTCCTCTGAACCTCGTTATCTCCTCCAGCTCCGTCATCGAAACGCGCTCCTGCACAGGGTCGTTACATCAGTGCGTCCGCCACAACACCTTCCCCAGACTCACTCACTCACTCACTCACTCACTCACTCACTCCAAAAAAATAAACCTTCTTAGGAAGACATGAGGTCGTACCTCGGTTAGAGATACTAATCACAGTAAAATACACACACACACACACAGCGCACTTGACCATGCTGTGTGAACGCGTCTCTGCTCCAGCAAAGTCTCATTAATCACTTTCTTATTATTATTATTATTACCATTAAATTTATTTCTAGCATTAGACTTGACGTTGGACTATTTCAACTCTTTTCCCCCGTTCTTTCCAGCCATGTCTGGTAGCATCCCTAATTAAATATATTTAAAGGTGCGATAGTCGATTTTCTGTTTTTATTCCTTACTTGTATAAATAATCTGGATGATCTGCAGAACATGATTAAAACAAAAAAAAAAAAAGGATTTAATGAAGTCATGGCCTTAACGAAAGCGTATTAAATTGCTGTGAAAACCTGTTTGGAAAACGAACTTCCTGTCCGGAAAGTTGTTTTTATAGACACTCGCCTCTCCAGGCCATCGAAGATCCTGTGGGTGGAGCTTCGTGAACATGCGTGGGAAATTCATTCAAAAGGGGGGGTGGGACGATGACTAATATTCGTGAACAATGTGGAGTATTATACTAATCCGTTAGCTAAGTCGAACACACTCTGATAAATCTTATTTCAGGTTTATGATCTTAAAACGGTCTCGGTTCACCGTGGCAGAAAGCGAGGACGCCGCATCAGAGCGTTTAATCAGGAAAAGACGAGTGCGCCAGCTGAAAGATCACTAATGTTAAAGAACTGGGGGCGGGGCTTCCGGAGGTCAGTTAATCTCAGCGAGTTCAAAACAGCTACAGAGCTGTCAGTCATTCCAAGGAGGAGGTCGGGTCTGCATGTTAAAATCAGTAGAAGTTAAGGAAAGTGATGAGCGAGAATCGGTACCTCCAATAGCGTCTATTTCGTCGAAGAAGATGAGGCAAGCCTTCTTGGTCCTGGCCATCTCGAACAGTTCCCGAACCATTCGCGCTCCCTAAAGAGAAAACGATACAGACGTGGTGTCGTTAACGGGATTTATCAGCGCGGCGTTCTCGGTGTGTTCGGCAGCGACGTCCTCACCTCTCCCACGTACTTCTGGACCAGCTCAGAGCCGATGACTCTGATGAAGCAGGCGTCGGTGCGATTGGCCACGGCGCGAGCACACAGGGTTTTCCCCGTTCCCGGAGGTCCGAACAGCAGCACGCCTTTAGGAGGCTCGATGCCCAGGTTCACAAACCGCTCCGGCTGAACGGAGAGAGGAGAGAAGCAGGTTCGGACCGGGAAGTAACGGAAAGTTTATTTTGAATGTTCAGAGGATGACGTACATGCAGCAGAGGCGTCTCCACCACTTCCCGGAGCTTCTCGATCTGCTCTTTACAACCTCCGACATCGCTGTAGGTCACGTCCGGCTTCTCCTCCACCTGTTCACAGACACCGATTTATTCTCATCACTGTTTATTCTATTCTCCATCACATGAGCTGCACTACACCGTTAGAACACCAACAGTAAAGTCTCCATTCTGTTGACACAGTGACAGTTATTTAGCATTTATGGAAGGAGTCTCCAGTTCCAGAGGTAAACCTGTAAGTACGTTTTGCGCCATCTTCAGGACAGAGGACTTAACGCTTTTTATGGTTTGCTTTTTTGTCTTATTAATTTCTAGAGAGAGGAAAAAAAAAAAAAAAAAGGAGGTTGGTGCAGGAACGGCTGTTTACAGCTGCTATAACATAAGCGAGAACAGGAACTAACGTGTTTCATGGACAATAAATGCAAATGTAAACGGATAGAATATATAACATTGTTCTTTAAAAAGTAAAAAACTGTCTTCTTGGGAAAATCGCTGTAGTATAAGAGGAATGAAACGCTCCTGCTGACACGCTGTTATACGAACACCATCACCTTCAGGCTGGTAACAGTAACTCAGCTTCATCGCCTCACTGATTAATTTCCTATAACAGCATGACATGGGTGGTGTTTTTTTTATTCCGTACACAGCGTCGATAATTACAACCACCATCACTCTTCCTCTCTCTGTTGGTTTTAGCAAAGAGACAAAGGGATTGACTTTTAGTAATAAAACTTAATGTCGTTCCTCATAACTAACACTGTACTGATTAACACTTTTATTCATGTTTACGGATTGACTGTAGATAGAGAATCGTTACGACGAATAAAAACGCAGCTCGCTGATGGAACGTAACCTCACTGCTAGTGTGTGTAACTTCCTGTTAGTCCGAGATTTTCTGGTCTGATGGTGACGGTCTGATTTTTCGAGTTTGATCTCTTACTCATCACGCCATGCCGGATTGGTTCCTCACCTGCATCATGGTCACGGTGGGGTCGATTTTGGGAGGGAGTGGAATGTGGATCTGGTACTTGTTTCTGTCGACGCTAGAAGACGAGAGGAAACAAAACATCGGTTTTACAGCAAACGTTTCATGACGGTTACTGTCACCGTTCTGCCTCTTCGCTACGTACCCGACTCTCATCCCTTCCTCGATGTCGGTCGGGGCGACTTGATCGCTCAGATCCACCACGAACTTGGCAAACTGCTTGACGTTGATGATGTACTTCGGGTCCTCCGAGTCGGCGTTGATTATCTTCGTGCACCTGAACGGTCAGAAATGTTACAGCTTCATGACGTGTGTTATGAGGAAGTCACTAGGTGAGGAATGAAACACTTCTGGTGTGCTGTTACAGGAAAATAATCAACTCTGATGTGCTGACGGAGACTCGGCTTCACCACACCACTCCGGTGCTGATTGGTTTCCTATAACGGCACATCCTGAAGCCGTGTCCCGACGGGATTAAACGTACATAAGGTCCTATTTTAAATGCTACTCTGTGATTTTGTCGCTGGCCATGTCGGTGTTTTTCTCCGTCCTCCTCTGAGAAAATTACAGGTCTACTCTGATTCGCCAAACGGCGCTCGTCTGATCGGTTTATTCGCGTTTCTCTTGTGCGAAATGCAGCAGCCGGATTTTTTTTTATCGGGGACCAAAAAGAGGGATCATTCTTGCTTTCTCTCCTGCTTTGGCATCTCTTCACTCACTTCCTGTTAAGTTCAGAATTCTTATTTATGTCATTAAAGCTGTTTCTGGTCTTCCTCCACAGTACATTACAGACCTTCTTCACCTTTACTCTTCTACCAGAACACTAAGATCTTATAATCAGCAACTCCTTCTTCTGTCCCGTGCAGTCGTACTAAGACGAAAGGTTTCCCCCCAAACTCTGGAACAGAACCGTCTCCGTCTTTAAACCTCCTCTTAAAACCTATTGTTGTGCTTTGTGTTATGGTGTTATTTAATGTTTTGCTATATGAGGTTATGGACAGAACTTTGGACTTTGCATTTACTGTTGTCTTTAAATGTGCTTTATAAAGAAAACTTGGCTTGGCTTGATTGCTGTCTGGAGGAGAAGTCTAATAAACGTGTTACAGACGTCCAGCTGAGGAACTGATCCGATCCGAACGGGGCTCGACTCTTGAGTCATTCGGATCAATTCAGGGAATGTAAAATATTAATATTAACATTAACATTAACACTAATGTAAATGCGTAGCTCGTACCTGGCCACCTGCAGCGGCTGTTCGCTCTGCAGCGTCTGTTTATCAGCAGCCAGGTCCCATAGCGCAGGAGGAGCCAACCCCGTATCCGACTCCTTAATGCCTGCGCAATCCGAGCAGACGCTTTACAACAACGCAACACATCACATCCACTAACACGAGATCTGTTTCCGTCTGCAGCCTCGTCTACCTACCTGTGAGCTCGTTGATCTTCTTAAGGAGCTGCTGGATGTCGTCCTCTACTTGCTTGATCTGACGAGAATACGTGCTCTGGCCCTGTACGACAAAAAAAACGCTTAAACATCATTTCAGATCATTTCAGTGACACGGCGCAGTGATGCGTCTAATCAAAAAGGGTACTCACGTAAGTCTTTAGAAGAGCGATGTCTCCTTCGTCCAGAGCTACAGCAGGAAAAACACAAACAAACAAACAAACAAAATAAATAAATCAGCTTCTTAAAGAATCGAAAGATGAAATGAATTTGTTTCAAGTAAAACTGAGTGGCTGTTAAACGCGTGAACTGAAAGATATCAGGAAACCTGGCTCCTTTCTTTCTTTCTTTCCCCTTTTTATCCACAGTTTAGTACGAGAGAGCGATTTGACTAAAACATCGTTATCCTGATACGTAAAGACGTCTTTAGGACACACGAGATACGAGTTTTTCAACAAACTGTCAGAAAAACAATAGTGTTATGTCTTGTAAAAAAATTTAACAAATAAAATACACCATAATTTATCTTTTAAAAAAAACACCTTAATGGATACTTTTATTTAATGTTTACAAAAATAAATTATTTAACAGTAAAAGGAAAAGAAAAAAATATATATATTTTTTTACATATAATTTTCAGGATTCAAATCTTTAAATTTGTTTTAAAAGATACAAAATAGAATCTAATCTAATCTCATCAGCTGTGGTATTTTACTACCTGCCCTTTCTTTTTGTTAAAAATAAAATGTTAAAGATATTGAAAACAAAACGGAGATAAATTACACAATATAAAAATAAACAAGTTGATACTTTAATGTTTCAAAAATTTTTTTTTAACAATTTAACTATTTTGCAAATGTAAAGATTTTAAAGTACAACATTTTAAAATCAGGAATTATTCCAATAAAATGTGAATACTTTTAATTCTAATTTTTTTTTAATGTTTTCATTTGACATGTGAGAACTTCAGGATGTTTATTGTGACAGTGCATCACAATATCGGGGGGGGGGGCTTGACCTTGATGCAGCGGCGCTTTAGTCTTTCCTGCTCTCTCTTCCAAAGCTTCACCTTTCGCACTAATACTTTCTCACAGATCGCCAACTACCCGAATGAGTCTGGGTCGTAACTCAGGGTCGCACAGCCGCATTGCATTCTGGGACTCAGTCAATGAAAATGAGGCAACGGATTCTACACCGAAATGACGTCACTGCGACACACAAGCCGGTAACTTCTCACGAAAATAACATGAAAACCACATCAAGTAACACAGCAGCAGCAGGATCACTCAACCCCTCGGAAATATCTGTATATAAACACGTTTAATGGGTTTCAGGGTGGAGTTTCCCTTTAATGAGACACAACCAGGTTTATTAACAATTTTTTTTTAAAGTGTGGTGTAAATGTTTAGCTTGATAACAAATAAGACCTCAACTGCTCCAAAATGTTGAATAAGAAACAGGTCATATATTGAATACTTTTATAAATATGGTCTAAAGTAATGTACAGTTTTCTATTCCGAAACACATGGGGGCACAAACTTTTGCACCCAATAGTAACTAATGCAGTCGTTTGGTTTGATGAATTAGCCGAGCATGCTAACGTCCTATTTAACTCTAGTTACTTGGTAAAAATCAAATATTAGTCAATTTTCATATCTATATAAATATTTAGAGTTATATAGTCATTCTTATATCACGAAAAAAAAATAAATCATGGTATCTATGGTTACAAAGTGCTTATATGTATGTTAGCAATGTAGCGGTAAATGCTAGCTACGTAAAATGCTAATATTTTTACATTTTAAACAAAATTTAAAATATACCCCGAATTGGCCCGTCATCTTTATCCTCCTCTTTGATTTTGCGCTGCTCGGCTCCTAAATAATCCGGCATTTTTATTTATTTATTTATTTGCTTCTCTTCAGTGGCAGTGGAGGCAAGATTACACAGCAGGTTTTTTAGTCAGCGTACTGCTACACTTCCGGTTCACTTCCCGTCCGTATGCTCTGTAAATATCCGGTTTAAAAAATAAAAGCCATTTTCTCTTTCAGTTCATAATTACTTGTTCACGGTTTCGTTTAGGTCTTTTATTTTGAAAGACGGTTACTCTTTCGTCCCTTCTGGAGTCTCGCTTACCTTTTAGCCATGTTATTGTTTTCTTCTGATTATTATTTTTTTTTAATTAGCAAAATCTAAGTGTTAGATCTGACTGTAATTATACTTAAAAAGTGTTTAGTGAGTAAATGCGTTAATATGCAGATGAATTTAATGAATTGTGTAGTGCTGAGTTTAACACAAGCTGTGTAGATGCTTAAAGGAAATCCAGTGCATTCATCCTACATGCATGTTTGGAGATTTTAGTGTCATATGCTGCTGAATTTAATTTATTAACTGAAGAAAATCTTTATTTTTAGTTGCAAAGATGTAGCTACACCTAGCAGTGCCATAAGTGAGAACAGCCTTTCAGGTAAGCATTGCATTTACAGGTTTTAAAATGTTTCACATGTTAATGCAGTGTGTTATTGCTGACTGATGTTCATGATTTGTGTGTTTGCATGATGCTGCACATGTTGATGGACTATAAATTGTTCTCAAAAGCATTGGCCAACCTTAAAATAAGGCTTGCCACCCCTTAGTGTTCTTCTGGCCCCCTCTGGCCACCCCATGTCTCAGAAACATGTACACACCACTGACCTTTCCACTATTTGTGAAGATCTTGGCCATGGATCCTTAACAGAGCTCATAATTTACAAGTAAAGAATAGCATTAAAGCAAAACTCTGAAACACGTTAAATATATTTATATTAAATGATCTTATATCTTGATTATTTATATCGAATTGAATTATTATATATAAGCAGTTGTGTGCTGCTCTGATGTCACACGATGATGTTGTTACTGCTAGCACATTTATAATGATCAAGGTTTGCTGTAAAAATTAATAAAAGGAGCAATCATATGAATGAGAAATCCAGCGTAGGAGTAGTGGAGACATTGGAGCAAACTCTGGATTCCACGTCCCAGAATGCACTGCAGCTACACACCCTAGAATGCAGAGACTCGGCGAGATGGTTATGTAGTGATCTACGAGACGGCGAGCGTGATGGCGTGAACGCTGACACGTTAGAAGCTGATCTGTTTGAGCACGGAGAGCTGGAAAGACTAAAACATTAAAGCACCGCTGCATCGCTCTGCTCTCTTTAGGTAGAGATGAAGCCAGGGTGAACGAGAATGGCATTGTGGGTAGGAACATGGAGGCAATTTCAACAGGCCAACATGTCGATGAAGGACGTCATTGCAAAATAAATGCTGGCAGTTAAAGAATTTCTACACTTACATTGTGCAGTACTTTATATTACACTTATATTTATGCCTGTGTTCACATAATTATTTATTTATTTGATATTTCTCCATGATATTACTGCGAATATCGCTACAGCCCGCTTCTGCACATGCACTTTTGTACTTTATTGTGATTTTTTTTTTTTATTTCTACCTCATTGTACTTTCTACTTTATTTTTACTGACATCTGAATAAGTTTTTTTCTATTCGAGTAAGTCCTTATTTGCATCCTTTATTGTATATCTATTTTGGGTCCCTAGAGGACTAGTGGTTAGGCCACAGCACTCTCACCTCCGCGGCCCGGGTTCGATAAGCGGCCAGGTCTTCAACCCCGGCCACTGGAGCTGCGTGCCAGACTGCGCTCTCAGTGCCGGCCCCAAGCCCGGATAAAACTGGGGAGGGTTGCGTCAGGAAGGGCAGCCGGCGTTAAAAACTGTGCCAAATCAAATACATGGACCGATGATCCTCTGTAGCGACCGCTAACGGGAGCAGCCGAAAGAGGAACAGCAATAACAACATTATATATCTATTATCTTATCCTGTACTCTGACGGCATCTGCTGGATTACTCCAAACGATCTCTCACTGTTCTTGTTCAGTGACAAAAAGCATCTTATCTTAAAGATTAATATGCAGCTCATTGGAGTTTTCCTGTAATGTGTCATGGACTTTTTTTTTAAATGCATCCACGTTTTGAGATTTCTTCCGGTTTCTGCTCAGAATGAACGACATGAACCTCAGTCCGGTGGGCATGGACCAGCTCAGCGTGCCCTCCGTCAGTGCCAGTCATCTGGGCCTCCCTACCTCGCCCACCCACAGCCACAACCCCATCACCACTCCAGGTTAGAGCGCTCCAGTCGTTATGCAAGGAATACAATGTGTGTCGTGCTTTTATAGGAAAATAATCAGTGATGACGCGGAGTTACTGTTATAGCACCCCGAAGATGATTCTTTTCTCCATTAACTTTAAGAGAGAGAAAAAAAAAACGAGGCTGGCAAGGGAACCACTGTTTATATCATTTCACGAACGTTGAATGTAGCTATAAACGGATAAAAAGTGTGAATTGTTCTTCGTATGAGAAAAGGGAATTGTTGCTAAGTTGCTGAGGTGTAAGAGGCTCACGTCATCGTTGATTATTTTCCTATAACAGCACCACACAGAGTGTTTTATTCCTGACTTAACATGCGACATACGGTATAATGTACACATAACCAGTGATTTGTTCTGTATAAAGTTATAGCGTGACTCTATTAAAGATGATGTCATTTTTTTTACTCTTTAGCCATCGTGTATCTCTCTGCTCCTTCCACAGGAATGCCGGTCGCCATACCGAGCCTGGGGCCGTCTCTCGGCCCGCTGCCCTCGGCGCTGTCCCTGATGTTACCCATGGGGCCGTTGGGAGACCGAGGAGTCATGTGTGGTCTTCCAGAGAGGAACTACACCCTGCCTCCTCCGCCGTACCCTCATCTAGAGAGCAGCTATTTCAGACACATCCTCCCAGGTAAGAAACTTCATACACATTATGTTACCTTGTTTCAGACTAATGGTGAGGCGATACGAACAAAATCATCATATCATGATACTTTTCTATGATACATGATATGTATCACGATATATAGGACTAAGTTAAAGTAAAACAGTATTGCATTTAATAAAAAAAAAGAAAAAGCTGGGTAATGTCTCTGTGTAATGTACTAAAACTGGAAAAAAAGAAAACAATTGTAAATAAATAACAGAAATAATGATGAATAATAATTCTATTAAATTCTAATGATAAATAAATAAAAATACATTTTAAGCGATTTGAAAGGGAATTTTAATATCGGATCAGCTGCTTCCGATTGTTAATTAAAAAAAAAAAGTTTGAAAAGTTACCATACCCTTGATATCTTTGATATTGAAATCATCAGCCTTCCTTATTTCAAGCTTTTTCTTTAGTTGAGTTAGTTCCTGACAGATGCGAGCGCTGCGCTGCACCCGAATAACCGAGCCGCTCAGGAAGTTTTTATGATGTTCTACGCCAAAACGACGCAAACGAGACTGAGCGCTTTTATCGTCACGGTAACGCTCGCTTCGTTTCCGTCACTAGTCTTTTCAGCTAATGACATCTGAACCAAGCAACTTTTTTTTCTTTCTAGATCACGTAACTAAAATTTGCTTTTGTTTTGAATGAATTAAAGACACTGTAAGGAAAATGTTTGTCTGGAAACATGGCAGTAGCTCGGTAAGTGTGAGTCAAATCAGACAAAGTCAGAGAAGTTGGTTTTAGTAAGAAATAAAACACAAAAGCCTGGATTTGAAATTTTCCTGGAGGTGCCAACACTTTCGAAACAAACAAAATGAAGCAGAGTTACTCTTACCACACCGACGCTGATTATTTTCCTATAAAAGCACATCCTGAAAGTGGTTTATTTCATATTACATCGCAGAAATTTTACCAACAGTTACAATTTTTCATTTATAAAAAAGCAACACATCATAATTTTTATCCATTTACAGTTAGATGTAATATTGTCAAACAAGTTTTTTTGCTGTTTTCTTCATAATTTGGTCTTGGGCAGTTCCCACCCTCTACCCATCTCTCCCCTATCATGCGAAGGAAAACTTGCTTCTTCCAAAAAATATGAAGCATCTTTTCAAACTGATGCTCATACTGCAGCGTAACACACTCGGAGGAAAGCAGGAAATCAGCCCTCTTCTACATACACGAGCTCACAGACGCCCACGATTGGCTGCCTCACTGACTCTGATTGACAGGAGAGAGAGAGTATGCTCCTCCCACCCACAAGAGCTCAGCCAGCGTATCAGAACGAGAGCATTAATATAAACCTGTGAATTACAGCTGCACTACTGTCAGAGCTGCTGCAATAGAAAATGAATCAACACCTTCTCCTGACCAATCAGAGTCCAGAGTTCAACAGCGCTGTGGAGTATTTGACTTTATACTATAGATAACTGGCGTGTTTTTGACTTTTAGTTTACTAACCGCACATTAAAACAAATCGCTGTAAGCTGTATTTATTGTTTTTTTTGTTTGTTTGTTTTTTTGATGTTCCACTTGAAGCAGACGCATGAATAATAACATTATAGAATTATAACAAAGTGGAAACCAATAACCTGGCATGTGTCATGTGACATGACTATGGATTTTTGAAAATAATAAACAAATGTAAAATAGATAGAAACAAAGAGGGAAAAATTATTCTAAACAACTTAATATCTGGCTTTTTTTTTTTTTTTGCCCTGTAGGTATTTTGTCGTATTTGGCCGATCGTCCTCCGCCGCAGTACATCCACCCCAGCAGCCTTAACATGGACGCCACTCTGTCCGTGCCCAACAACAACCCTCAATCCCTCGACCCCTACAGCGGCCCAGGCGGACATTTAGAACAAGGCCTGGTGTCCATAGACTCACGGCAGGGTGACCTCCACCAGGGCGGCGCTCATGAGGTGCAGCTGGACACCGCCGGGCTCGCGATGGAGTCACGTGTGAACAGCCCCATGTCTCCTGACGGTATGGGGGAAGAGCTGGCCAACATGGACGGAGTGGTAGTGACCGCAGACACGCAGCAGCCTCTCGGCGGCAGGAATCAACCCCACGAGAGCCTGGAGGGAGGCGTCATGGCCCTGCACGGCCCCGGACTGGAGCTGCCCGTGGTGATGGAGCAGGAACACATGAGTGGACGTGTAGGGAGCAGCTCAGGAACCGGAGCTGCGGGAGCTCTGAGTGAAGCTCTACACTCTAACGGCGAGCTGAACTCGGGTGTGGTCAGTGTGGTGCTCACCGGAGCCATGGCACCACAGACTCAGCTCGAACCTGTGTCACTGCACAGCTCAGGCATGGGGCTGGAGCCCGTAAACGTGTCCCCGATCACCGCCGAGGTCTCTCTCGGCCCCGATAACAGCCTCGTCCTGGTCAACTCCACGCTACAGCTGGAGAACGCCACCGCAAACAAGGAGAACATGACCACTGCTTTCACGATTTGTAAGTTAAACAATAAACGCAAATACCTGCTTCACAGATTCAGCTAATATTCTGGTAATTGTCTCACATATCGTTAAATACGTATAAGAAAATAATCAATAAAAAAGCACTGACACTGGAGACTCCTTCCATAAATGTTACATAAAAGTCTCCTATCAGAAAACTTCACCATATCAACATTGAAATGTTTTTTACTCTTACGGACTCCATTAAATATTAAATTACCTCTAAAACTATAAAACTGATCAAATTAAGTTTATTTAAAAAGAACATAGGATTGTTTATTGCTTTTTTCTCTGGAGTGAGAAACTATTTTTTTTTTTGGTGTTTTTGTTTTTTCTGCATTTTTTCTAACAAAATTTAAATGTGTCCTGTTGCTGTGTTTTCTTTTTCACATCTATTGCTTCATTTTACAAACTTTATCCTGTTTGAATGTCATGAAAAAGTTATTTATGGAAAGCAAAGCAGGTTTTCAGACCCCTGTTATTCGTTCGGTGAATAATATGAATTGTCTTTGAATGATCTTGCATCTTGTAATTCATTCATTATTAATGATTTGCTGAATGAACGTGTGTGTAGGGTGCACTTTATGTGAGCGCTCTTACAGCTCCGACTGTCCTGAACACGGACCCGTCACCTTCATCCCAGACACGCCCATTCAGAGCAGAGCCCGCCTATCTTTGCCCCGCCCACTGTGCCTCCGTGTGTCTATGGCTGATGAGCCCAACGGTCAGTGAAGATATTTTGTACTGTTAAAAGGATATGACAAGCATTATTACAGAAATACATTTCTGGTGTTGCTGCATGGTCTCAGGGTGTTTTTAATTTGAGGATGGCATAAAATCTCACAAAGCGTAATCTCTCCTGTCCTGAAGATGTCAGAAATCTAAAAGTTACAGCGTTACTTCTGACTGTTGCTAAGTGCTGATGCCGGAGACAATGGAAAGTATGCGATAATTGCCAACATGTACCATAATCTCCTCAGGTGTGTTTGCACGGGAGACGATTCCTAGCAGGACCTGCTTCGGCCCGATGGTCGGACAGCACTGCAGCAGCGTAGAGCTCTCAGACTGGACTGATAAAGACACGCCTCAACTCTGGAAGGTTAGTCTTTGTAGAAAATGCAACAAAATAAAAAATACATACAGTCATGTCCGGAAGTATTTGGACAATGATGGAGATTTTGTGATTTTGCCTTTATACACCACCACAATGGATTTGAAATAAAACAATCAAGATGTGATTGAAGAGGTTCCACAAAAATATGGCATTTTACCATTTAGGAATTAAAGCCATTTTAAGCAAAGTACTTCCATTTTCAGGGGCTCAAAGGTATTTTGACAAAGTGACATAATTGTAAATATAACCATAAGTTTAATACTTGGATGAAAATCCTTTGCAGTCAGTGACGGCCTGAAGTCTGGAGCCCATGTTCTCAAAACTCAAACTC